>JAJAGP010004219.1:0-54193 GCA_025084515.1 Ancistrus triradiatus | reverse complement strand
GCTGTAGGTCGTTTTTAAATTTGGGCTGCATTCAGCAATCCTGATCCTTATCACCTCTTATAATTCGAATGCTTGTAATTGTAATTATTTGCATTGACTAAGCTGTTGTGGGCTACAATTAGGGTTAGAAAGAGAATGATTGCAGTGCATGACCATTTGTTCAATAGTGCTCCACCACCGCTCTCCCCATGCTTTCTCACGTCCTTGTAGGGAGTGCCAATAAATTGGCAGCGGCTCTAGCTTAGGAATTATAGCGCCATTTCAAGCACGGGAATTGGAGAGTGCCTTGCCGAAACGTAATACTTTCCTACGTAGAGTCAGGAAGTCCAGGTTATCCGTCTCTCATTCTTGGAATTCTATGACGGATCACTTTTTTAATTGCACGGTTTTAATCTGAAAATTGGCAATTAAAATGAATGTGCTAAGAAATGAGTTAACAAGTTATGCAAATGAATGCCACTTAACTGAGACTTTCTTTAAAGGAGGACAGATATTGTTTAATTCAATTAGCTGTAGGCAATGCCAGCACCAAGCACAGATTTCGAAAACTATAAAAACGTGCAGAAATCTTCCTTTCTTTGATTAACTTGATACGTTGTCACTGAACATAATGCCAATTGTGATTATTCCTTATTTGGTTCCGTTTTTCGTTTCAGTCTGTGGTTCATACTGGTAACTGTGATCAAACCTAACCACTCACCCTTCTTAATCTGTTTATTGTTTATGGATGACAGAGAAAGATAGAAAGCAGGCATCTGTTTTTAATTTCTCTTAAACATTTGAGTCACAGTGGTAAGTGGAAGAAATCGACTCAGAATCTGAGGCTTGAGTAAACTAACCTGAAATCACTTACAGACGAGCTACGACGTCACTCGTGTGGAAAAAAATATGACTTTTCCCATACCATACAACAAAGAAAAACAAACAAACAAACAAAAAAATTGTATTCATCAAGTCCAGCATCTATTGGATTGCGATCTGGTGATTGTGGAGGCCATTTGAGTACAGTGAACTCATGTTCAAGAAACCAGCTTGAGATGATTTGAGCTTTGTGTCATGACACCATCTGCTGATAGTAGCTAAAAGAAGACGGACACACTGTGATCATAAAAGGATGACAATACTTAAAACAATAAGGGATAAATCATTTAAACAACGCTCAGTTGGCATTAAGGGGCCCAAAGTGTGCCAAGAATTACACCACCACCAGCCTCAACCTTTGATACAAGACAGGGTGGATCCATGATTTCATGTTGTTTATGCCAAATTCTGACCCCTCCTCCCAAATGTTGCAGCAGAAAGGCTCATCAGACCAGACAACATTCTTCAATTTTGGTGACCCTGCAAACTGTAGCCTTAGTTGCCTGTTCTTAGATGACAGGAGTGCCATGCGGTGTGATCTTCTGCTGCTGGTACACAGTGCCAAACCACTCTTGTAGAACTGATCAAAAGTAGACCAGGAGGGTCTGGTACAGGAAAGACTGAAAGACCAGGAGTTGTGCATATGTGGTTATAGGTTGCAAATCAGCAAGGGTTCCCGAGCTAGAGTTCACTCTGGAATGGGGTCTGGGTCTATGGTACGTTTCTCCCAGATATGCTGTGATTTGGTCATATGGAGAAAACGTGGTTTAATAAGTAAAAAGTGTTTTATGTTAAATTGCTATACATACTGTGAATGTTTAATGTTTATATAATACACACTACTCTTTGACTGAGGTAATAGCATTCTTATGTATATTTATCACCATCATGTGAATCATTCACATAAATCATGACGAATGCTTTGAAAGAGGAATGACTCAGCTGCTGATCAAAATCGGAGACTAGCCTAGCAGCTGGGAACTGGCTAGTACTAAACTGGGGTAGGAGCACTGGACGCTTTTTCTGAATCCTGTTACCCGGTCATACAACAAGTAGCTCACAATTACTACTACAAATACTAAAACTATTGCAAAATGTAGTGACGTGATGCCACTGACATAAGAAGCTAATGCTTAAGAATTGGGCTGCACGTTGGCACGTGTGGTCACCTCACATCTCCAAAATGCCAGATCAATCCTGACCCCGGACGCCATCTGTGTAGAGTTTGCATGTGCTCATCGTGTCCGCATGGGTTTACTCCGAGTGCTCCGGTTCCCTCCCACATTCTAAAGACATACATTAGGTTGACTGGTCACTAAACTGGCCATGACTAGTATGTTGATATAACCTTGTGTCCGTCTTGAATATAGCTGTTGATGCTGCTACGATAACACTAATAAACAAACAGACAATGCTGAAGAATGCTATGCTAAACCTTACTAAGACTGTGGTAGCCTAGCGGTTAAGGTACTGGACTATGGACCAAAAGGTCCAGGGTTCAAATCCCACCTTCGCCAAGCTGCCACAATTGGGTCCTTGAGCAAGGCCCTTAACCCACAATTGCTTGGATTGTAAGTCGCTCTGGATAAGGGCGTCTGCTAAAGTCTGTAAATGTAAGTCCCTCTTTTCATGCAGCTCCATACAAATCCATTACAGCACCTCAGTGGAGACAACAAGGCTGACAACCAGACTGAATTTATTCAGGAACAGAATCACAACAAATAGTTCGCCAGGTACCCAAACTGTACTACATCTGTGAAATACTCGCAGCTGTCATAATCCCACTCAAATTTATCTGTAGAAAATCCATTATAAAAGTATTCCTACTTAAAATCACTTTCCAGCTTAACGGCTCGCAGACCCAATTATATCCAAAGAATTGATTTTACGTGGCGCAAAATAATTTGGCCTGACCAATTCAACTGAAACAGTCATTCGTGACCATTTCGAACCATTTATTGTGGAAGCTGTTCGGCCTGCAGGCATTTCATGCACTTCATTTATCTGGACTTAACAGATTCCTAATGCCTCTGCTATTAAGAGCTGCAGCAAAGAAGTGGACCGAGCAGACTGGGAGAAAAAGAGAAATCACTTGCTCCCCTGATGCTCGGATTCAATACCACTGCCATCGATGCTGCACGTCAGAAAACAGATATTCATTAGGCCACTTCAGGGGCTGAATGCTATTAAGTTTGCAATGAGCTGATCAGGCAGGCCTTACCACACATTCAACACAACTGTGTAAACACAAATACAAAGAAATGCAAGTACACAAGCAGGTAGCTGAAATGAGGAGCATTCAGGTGAAGAATACAATTACATTACTACTTTAATCTTGAATCTTATGGGGTGCTTGGGTGGCGGTCTACTAGGTTAGCCCAGCACCAATGGGGTCAGAGGTAGGAGAGGCCGGTTGAGGGAACATCGCCCTGTGTTGCACCGGTGACCACTGCACTGCCCTATGATAGACTAGCGTCCCGTCCAGGGCACCCTAGTGTGCTGTCTGAGGATAGGCTCTGGAGCCTATTCGACCCTGACAAGATATAGTGGGGTTTAAAATGTGGACAGAAGGAAATGCTACTTATTTTATCGGCACTTTAAAACTGATGATTTAGGTAAGCACAGTTTATCACTGTTAAATGACTTGAGTGCTGCACAATGACAATCCTCACGTCAAGGGTGATTAATTCATGGTACTTGACTATACATAAAAATTGATGACAACATATTTTAAGACAGTAATGAATAACGGGAATAAAATAAAAGCAAACACCAACCAGCAGAGTGCTTCACTTGTCTCTGTGTGCTCTATAATTCAAAAAATATTCTGTTGTAAAAAAAAAAATATTGATTTCGGATGTGCTGGCAGGTCAGGGGAATTTAAGAGGATAATGATCAGTGAAAAGCAGTAGAAAAACACCAGCTCAATACTTAGTGTGACAACTTTTACTATTAAAACCATCTTGGGTTTTCTGTCGTGCTTTTTTGTCATTGTGTCTGCATCATGCAGAGAACGGGCTTATTAACCGCCAAAAATCAATGCAGTGGAAAAAAGGTGTGTTATTTACCAGTGCAAAGGCAGCGCATAAAATTTAAGAAATAACACAATATAGTGTCTGCAAATACAACGTCAGACATTCATTCCTATAACACATGTGGTCTTATTACCAAACACACCTGCCCCTTCCCTGTATGGAAATTGAGACGTGACCTGGAGTGGGTGTAAAATCAACTTTAAACAAGACATGGTCCATCAGTTCTAGTTTATCTGGAGCCAGTTAGCTGAAAAATCGCTCGTGGGGTCTTGCCATGCAGTGGTTTGGGAATTTACAGGGAATGCTGGTGATTGTGGAAAAAAGTCCAAAGGGATCCTGTGGACAGTACCAAATTCCTCGACGAAAGTGGCTCAGAGGAGGACCTCAGAATTGTTCTATAAACGGTGGTGCGCAGTCAAGCAGATCACCATTACAAAACTAACTCCACCTAACTTGTCCGAACCACACTCATTGCTCTTCGGCATGGATGGGCTCTAAAAGCAGATTGACCAGTTCAGGTGCCATTGCTGTCTAAGTGAAACAAAGCAGGCAAAGAGAGCAGAAATTGGATGCTGAGCATGACAAACAGACCTGTTCAGATGATACATTTTTCTGTGTGCCAGCGTTCTTGCAACACTTCCTGTTAGGTGTTAACAGTTCAGGCTGGTGTAAGGTGGAATAATTGAATGTGGGGGGGATGTTTTCTGGCAACAAACTTAAGATTGCTACCCTGGCCTTCACCGTAACCAATCTTAATGCTGTACATAATATCTGGACGAGGTGAACAGGCTGTCCAAGCAGTCAGTACCTTCCCTATATTACGCCAACAGTTCCCTGGGCGCATGGATCAATATTCTTGAAGAACGATTTCCTAGTGGAATCTATGCCATGACGAATTAACTGCATTTCTGAAGCCAAAGTAGGACTATTAAGCTACTAGATGGATGTTATTAATAAAGTCACTTCGCATATATTACTCTTTAGAGAGATAAGGTTGGTTCATAGAGAGACCGAGAATCCATGTTTGCTTATGTAAGTGAACAGCACTTTTTCTATTAAGTCCAATAAATCTAGCAAGCTCATAACAAATGCACATTGCAACATCACAGGGATAAGCATGATCAGGGGGGAGAGTGTGAGACAATGAAGGGCAATAGTGTTTGCACATTTTTTCATGTGGTTAATTCTAGAGGCAAAGAGCCAGGTAAAGGCAATAAGCCTGCAGCTCCGTGCTTAACGCTGTCCTTCCATTAATTCCCAGTAACTTCCCCTAGTTACAGTGTGCCACAATGAACCCAAAGTGTAGGAGGCCAGTGAGGTGGGTGAATGATGACTCTATTTAGCAGTCGTAGGCCTCAATAAGAGACTGGATTCAAAGTCTGTCTAAGTGATTGTTCTAATGCCTTATAGGGGCAAAATGATTACACTGAAGGCAGAAAGAGATAGGACACTTAAGAGTCCTTCTTCTGCCAGACTGACTTGTCAGGGGTTTTCTAAGATGAAACCCTTTAATCAGCCTGCTTATGCCCATAATGTACTCTTCGAGCATACACTGAAATCCAGTTTAATTAGAATCTAGATGGAAATTCCTGTTTTGGAAAAAGTTCTGCTAATGGAAAAACTACTTTTTATTATAGATAGGGAAACAGTCAGGAAAATTACAAGAAGAGTCAATAAGCTTATTTATTAGTGGTGGTAAACACTGCATTGTGACAAATGTATATTCCATTTTCCCTTATAAAGCTAATATTTTTTTGCCATTCAGACTAATGCAGATTCCAAAGTACCATGTTAACCAAAAATGAATGATATGCTGTTGACATAAAACTACAATGAACTATTGATCCATCTGCAGGTTGGGGAGTTAATTAATTCAATTGTTTAATCAAATTTTTCATTACCTGGCCTGCATTGCCTCTTCTCATGTAAACATTACCACAATGCCATTCAGATCCTTATCCACTGAACTTTTTTATGCAGACATCTAAATATAACATTATTAGGATGCAATGTAAATGCAGGTACTGTGCTCAGAGATTTATGATACACAGGCCAAGCATAAAGATTCGATACATGGTTCTAGTTTGGTCACATGGATCGTTATGCCTGTACACAGTGGGAAAACCTCCTGAGTTTGGTTCCATAAAGCAACCCCACACCGTCCAGCCATATGCCACAGGCCTCTCTGTATATGCAACAGCTTTTGAACTCTACCAAGTCTTCTCCTCATTAGCTGCCTCCCCTTCCACAAGATAAACTTTGAGGACTTTACTACTACAAATGCACTGAACACGAAGCTCTTAAACCAACAGGATAATTAATTGCGACAGCTGCTGATCATGTGGATTTTTCCTTTTCTCTTGGGTCTCATTAAAAATCAGATGTTTTGCCTCTGAGTCTACTATGCATTAGGAATTCAATTAATGCTTTAAACTAGTCAATGTCTTTGTTTTGAGTGCAGATAAAAAAGGTCAAGCAAAAAAGTTGGTGAAATATTTGATGTTTATCATTCCTAAGTAAACTGTATATTAAGACTGCACCCAAATTCCAGAAGGCAAGCGTGAAAGTATGACTATGTTGGAGCTCTTGGATCTGTGAGGTAACAGTGCAACCCACCTTTGCACACCATACCACCACAGCATAGTAGTACTATAGTAGTGTAGTATAGTTATTAGTAGTAATAGTAGTCGGATTAACTTGAATGCGACTCAGGCGGGGCGGGTGGTGCTCAGTCATATATGGGGAGTGTCAAGATGTTGTACCACCGATTTGTAAAATGTATTGTAGCCCGAAGAGTAGGAATACTTATGATTCAGATGGTACAGTAGGATGCTGACATAATGTGTCATATGAGGACAGCACTGACATTGCTTTAAATGGAGTTTTCAGCGTTCTGGTGGGAACAAAAGTCCTGACTGAGAGGATTACAAAGTTACTGGTAGATGTCTGTAACTTGTAATTGTGCACACCACTATCCTTTTCAAATACATTCGTAAGAAACAGGTGGACAGGCGCCCTGTAATTACTAAAGTGATCATCCTTTTTGGTAACATGCATACAATGGCATTGTCCAGAAAGAAAACCTGACCTGATCAAATGCCACCCTGCCATACAATGCTAGCTTTGAGTGGTAGCGCTCCTTGCATCAATATCCACCCTGGCTCGGTCATCATTCTGGAGGGACAGGCCAATTAGGGAAGATATCTGGTGTGAAACTACTATTCTACTTCCTAAATTATGCTCTTAATGTACTCCTGGGATAGTCATTCTCTGAGATCTTTGTATTACTTCCCAACTTTACACACTTTATCCCATAGTTTCTTTGAGGCATTTCCAACTATGGTGAATTATTTGGATACCATGCACTACTAGTATGGAATCCAAAACTGAAGAGCAGGTTTTATTCCTGAAGTAACAAAACCACAACCGTTTTGTTCAGTTGGTTTTCCACTCAGCTTCTGAAGGTGACTGGTTGTGCATGACCAATTTTTTAGTGCTTACTTTTAAATATTATTTAGGTTGTAATATTGCACCTGTAACACAGATGGAACCTTTTACAGGTGTAATGCGCAAAAAGTAAGGATTTGAGCAGGTATGGAGATTTTCTAAAGGCACTGTAACGGCAATGGCAGGTTTTTCACATCAGTGTTTCCTGACTTGAGATCAAAAGAATGGGGAGAGAGAGAACAGGGAGATTGTGCTTTAAGAGTTCCACAGGCGCTGGATGTGCTTGGTCAGTGGAGGATATCTTGTGAAAAGTGGATCAGTAATAGTAATGCCTGTGGATGGGTGTGAAAGTTTTAGCTACTGTTTGTAAAGATCTGCATAGAGTTTTTGGAAGAACTACGACATCACTAGCAGTGTGGATGACGAGTTGACCTCTCACTGGATTTTATGAACAGGGCACTTGGTTTATTTGCTTTGTATAATCGCAAAAGACTGACTTGGTGTTAATAAGAAAGATATGGTTTTATTGTTTGGTGAATCTGTAAGCAATACATGAGTAGATTTCTTAGAGGTCAGAGACCCACAGTGATATGTGAAAGCTGTGTGTGTGTGGTGTTAAAGTGTCATGCCCTGCTAAGACAAAGACCAAATAAATAAATGAATGTTATGGTCAGCAGAATTGTTGATTGTACAGAATTTGCAGCCAAGAATTTTGGTGATTTAACAGACCATGTAGTCATAAGTAAAAGGCAACGTTCAACTCCAAAAACTTGAAATTTAATAAAGTTACATGAGAACAGACTTTTCAAAGTTACTCAATGTCAGGGTTACAATCATTATAATCAATATCAACTGGGATATACACTTTCATTCATTCATTTTTATATCAATATAATTTAATTCAGGTTGCTGAGGACCCGGGCCTGACCCACTACATCGCGAACACAAGCACAACATCCACTCAGCACTTGGATGCTTTTTAGGGACACCAAATAGCTATAGCCATTTCTTTATATTGTGGGAGGAAACGCCAGAATCAACCTACATAGACCCAGGGAGCAAACTCAACAGAAGAGTATACTCACAAATGGCTACAAATATACAAAAATAAAAATGCAAAGCATGGCAAAAGTGAAAATATCAGCAACAAAACTCATACCGCTAGCATACATGTCAAAAATATAGACTTAACTACACAGCTGACAAATGCGCCAACATTACTCAGCACTGCCCTCTAAAGGTTACAGCGCCAAGTTAGAAGTTTTTTGTTCTCATAACCCCATTACATCTCAATGATTGCATTTACTGCTCTCTGTATTCGGTAAAATTATCTTAAAATAATTGTGATTTGATGATTATGTAACTAAAGCTAATAAAATATACACTACACAGACAAAGGTTGGTGGACACGCAAACACCTCTGCTGCTACAACAGCCTTTGTTCGTCTAAAAGGGCATTCCACTAGATTTTTGGAACATGACTGTAAGGTCAGCTTCTGATCCGAGACAATAAGCCCTGGTTCACTTTTGGCATTTCAGTGCATTTTCAGGGTGTCTGATGGAGTTGAGGTCAAGGATCTGTGTAAGCCAGCCAAGTTCTCAATCAAAATTGGCAAACCAATTCCCTATTGATTTTGTTGAAGAGCAGCGAAGCAGAAAGTTGAAACTGAGCAAGAAACCTATAAAGGGTCATAATTGAAGTCTTGTGGTATCCGTACAACCCATTCTACTGCCCACTGTCTATGAAGAAATCCAGAATGCTTGCTTTATATTATGAATGTGTTACTAAGTTAATCTGATGAAACATTTTCATCCATTCACCTTCGTATCCGCTTAATCCTGTAGCAGGCTCATGGTAGGGCCCAAGGCAGGAACAACCCTAGACAGGGGTCATCTATCATAGAGCATAAAGACTAGCACAAAGGAACTCAACACACATTCACACACTAGGGCCTCTTTTAGCTTTTGTTTGTACCACCCCTGGCAAAAAGTTATGGAATCACCAGTCTTGATGAGCACTCATCAGACATTTCATTCGGGTAAACAAACTCAGATCAAAAACATATACAATAATAAGGTCATTCCAATTGCAACTTGTTGGCTTTTCAGGACCCTCCAAGAAATGAGATAAAACATTGTGGAAGTCAGTGAATGTTTACTTTTATGACCAGCACAGGGAAAAAATATGGAATCACTCATTCTGAGGAAAAAAGTATGGAATCACTCAACTGGAGGTAGAAAATACGGACACCCCATCAATTTCCTTTCCCTAAATGGACACCTGCCTCAGATTGATCTGCTCGTGTCAGTTTGGCAGTTTAAAACACATCTGTCAAGTCCTGAAGCACCATTGGAGGGGCTGCTGGACAATAGTGAGTGGCAAGGAACCATGGGCTTCCACACGGGAAAATGTCTCTTGAAACAAAAGAGAGAATTGGTGAAACTTCTTGAATAGGTAACTCTTCACCATGGGTCTAATATGTGTTGGCCTGTTTTCACAGTCAGCTGACTATCCAAGATATGGACCAATGACAAACAGCATGGAATGGTTTTGTTAAAGCCAAGCGTATGGTAACCAAGAAAGACATCAAAGCGTCAGAGACAAACAACTTAAGGCCATTTGTCTGGAAAACCGACAAGTAACAGCTCACAGATTGAAGCATAATGGGGGAGCTTGGAGCCAATATGTGACCGAACCGTTAGAAATCGCCTAAAGGTAAATGGGATTTCAATACAGGAAAGCTAAAAGAAAACCCTCATGACACCTAACTAAAAGAACAAGACTGCATTGGCTAAGGAGAGGGCAATCGGGACTGTGGAGGACTGCATGAAAGTTTATCTTCATGATGGTCCAAGAATCTGATTGGACAAGGTAGCATGATGCTGAACTTTTGGTTTGGTGCCGTTCCAGTGAGATTTAGTGTAGATGTCCGCCGGAGAAACAACCAATTTCCACAGTCCTTGATGATATGGGGCTGCATGTCAGCAAAGGCCTGGGGATATGACTTGTGGTTATTCTTCTCCTCGCTTGCACAATTTACATTGAGATTTGGACAGTTTTTTTTTCTCATCCTTCAGTTGAACAGATGTTTGAGGGATAAATAATTTCCAAGATACAACCTCGTGCCATAGGGCAAAAACAGTGAAGGCATTCCTTGGAGAAAGACGCAGTCATCGATGTATGGCCTGCAACTAGTCCATGTCTCAACCCATTGAAACCTGTGGTGGAAAATTGACAAATGGCCACACGAAGGCCCTCCGACCTGCAAAGCTGATCTGGCAAACTGCTATCAAAGAGAGTTGGCACCAAATTGATGCAGAATACTGTTTGTCACTCATCAAGTCCATGCCTCAGAGACTGAAAACCGTTATAAAAGCCAAAGGTGGTGCAACTAAATACTAGTGATGTATTTTGAATGGTCTTTTGTTTATCTGTTTTTCATGATTCCATACTTTTTTCCTCAGAATTGAGTGATTCCATATTTTTTTCCCTGTGCTTGGTCAATAAAAGTAACATTCACTGACTTCCACAATGTTTTCTCTTCATTTCTTTGATTGTTCCTGAAAGCCAACAAGTTGCACTTTGGAATGACCTTATAATTGTATCATGTTTTTGATCTGAGTTTGTTTTTAGAATGAAATGTCTGAATGAGTGCTCATCCAAGACTGGTGATTCCATACTTTTTGCCAGGGGTTGTATATATATCTCAAGTCAATGCCAATTTAGCATAATCAACTAACCTAACACGCATGTCTTTGGGTTGTGGGTGGAAACCGGAGTACCCAGTGTAAACCCACACAGACACAGGGAGGACATGCAGACTCCACACAGAAAGGACTCAGACCACTCCAACCTGGGACTGAACCCAGGACTTCCTTGCTGCGGGGTGGCGGTGCTACCCACCGAGCCACCATGCTGCTGAAACAGTACATTATAATGATTAGAAATGGTGCCCACAAAGTTTTCTTCTATATAGTGTATATTTATTTTAGAATTACTGTATTACACAGAAGGAAGCCTACTTTCTTAATGTATCTGGTTCTGGAAAATGGTTTGAAGGCGACCAAAACCATTTGTACATTGTTGGGACCAAATGTCTTCCCAAGTATAGAAAGGCTAGTTTTTTTTATCATTGTGGGGACATTTTGCAACTTTCTCTGTATTGTTTGTTTTGTCAAAAAAGGGTTACTTAATGGGAAAATTCATAAACTTTTCCAACTCAGCAAACCGTATATGTATATAGATCACCAGGCACAATTTAGCGATTTTATTTTGCTGTAATGAACAAAATGTTAAATTTACATGCAAGTCATTTAGCAGTTTCCCTCCAGAGCAACTTACAAGCAGTCCAAGCAATTGTGAGTTAAGGGTCTTGCTCAATGACCCAACAATGGTAGCCTGACAGAGGTGGGATGTGAACCCTGAACCTTCTGGTCCAAAGTCCAGCATCTTAACAGCTAAGCCACCACAGCCAATGTTGTTTAACCAGCTTCTATATATCCCCATTGTATATAATCCCCATTGTGAACTGTATAACCGTGGA
This sequence comes from Ancistrus triradiatus, assembly GCA_025084515.1. Lineage (NCBI taxonomy): Eukaryota > Metazoa > Chordata > Actinopteri > Siluriformes > Loricariidae > Ancistrus > Ancistrus triradiatus. Next base: position 42,306 of record JAJAGP010004219.1, on the reverse strand, counting down.
ACCTTTTCTCAAGAAACATTCTTAGACTTCTGGATAATATGATGTTGTTGGGATTTTGTTTGATTTCTTCCCAAACAAAGCTGTCTGGAAAAAGTATGAATCCCACACCATCTCCAACCTTAGAATTTCTTCACATGAATTGTGTGAATTCTTACGATTCTGCAGACTGGAGAAGGTTGCACATGAACATTTGCTTGTTCCTCTTTCATGTGCAGCAGATTAGACAAAACAGGATAATGACAAAGTTGTCACAACAAAGTACAGATAATGACTGTGCATGTTGGCGTTGGACAATCTCATTAAAAAAAATTAAACCTCTTAGGGATTGCTTTTGATGATAATTAGCTGTCTCCATTCTTTATTTTACTACAACGTTTTCATTTTTTAGTCACACAGGGCCAAATCCAATCAGCCAGAAAGCCTGCTCTGATTCAGTGCATGTTTTGGTTAGCAATGAAATTCAGCAACATTTTAAGAAAAAAAATAAAAAGAATAAAAACTAAACTCCTATGAGTTCAGTGACTGAGTGTGTCATATTCAAAGCTGTCCTTCTGTCGGCTTATTTCTCTCCTAAATGCCTCACCATTATCTCCATAAGGCATGAGCTGAAGAATCTTTGATTATCACAAAGTTCATATGCTACTTGAACGCCAGGCAAATCATAATTGCTTTCGTGATTCCAAAACCATTTCTGCAAATTAGGCTTTTTGCGATTCAATATGTATGTGTGATATGCATAGTGGTCTACAGCACTAATCCACCATATCAGGAGGAGTCTTTGAGATGCCTTCTGGAAAGATGAGGTGGAAAATGTAATGTGTTACTCACATGTGTGTGTATATCCTGTTTGGTAGTTTTAGGTAGATTAAGTACATTTTACATTTATGTCATTTAGCAGACGCCCTTATCCAGAGCGACTTACAGTTGATACAATCTTATAATCTAAGCATTTGTGGACCCAATGGTGGCAGCTTGGCAGATGTGGGAATTGAACCCTGGGCCTTCTGGTCCATAGTCCAGGACCTTACCCACTGGGCTGATAGAAGTGTGGTATTTTCTTTAAATTGTCTGTATACGAACTGTTTTCCTTTTTCCTATGTGTGTGTTATTGAGAAGGAATTTATATATTACCATGGTGTATAGAGAGAGAGAGAGAGGTTTTATTTACACTGTCACAAATGTGCAAAAGGGAACATTTATATGGACAAGAAAAAAGTCTAAAAGTTGTGTAAGAGGTAAAAAAAAGAGAAACAATTAGAGCTGGATGAGAACTTGCGGTTGCGAGTGACGTTCTCCCAGATTCTCCTTGAGATTTCAAGAAAGCCTTCGTCCCTAACCCTAAAAGTTTCCATGACAACAGATTGGTTATCACATTCAGAAATACATGCCCATGTTTCTGAAATGAGATGTTCTGGTGTATATGAATGTGATGGGCCTCATTTTCTACACTTTGGCTATGCAGTGTATATCAAGATTAATTGGGCAAAAATAGTGCTACACATCTTACAGTCTCGAGCCAATTAATTATCCACCTTCTCAGAGCTGACTTGGCAGATGCACAACACATGTAGGCATCATACCAGCTCTGCAGCCACTAAGATGCAGAACACATGGACAGAGAACTGATATGCCATAGAGTACAAGAGACAGACACAAGCATTTCACATAGGACCCTTTACACATGTCCATCAGGCAGGTGTAGTATGGAAAACACTGAGCAAGGATCAAATAAAAGCATGCAAACACAAGCCAAGCTGCCCATTAGCATTCTGAGCAAAGGGAACAACACCATTCCTGGCAATCCAATCACACTGCCAATGGACCTTCAGCCTCACAGTGAAGAAAGGAGTTCTCTCATTTACCCATCAACTACAGAGAACAATGAGAAAAGAGGATTTAACCTCTAGCGCGCTTATCCAGTTAGCTGCAAATTTCGAATTTTGCTGGAAGGATTTGAAAAGAATAATAATTATGACAAAGATCTACCATTGTATGGATGGAAAGCCCGTTGTGCTTAAGAAAGCTAAGAATATTGTGCATTACCGGTTTCATTTAAGAACCACAATAAGCAGATATCAGCTCTTGGTTATCTATATGTGTTTAATGACAGCGAGTTTAATTAAAGCACACAGAACAGGGGAAGCAATAAAAGCAAAGAAAGTACTGGGTATATACAAAACCTCACATGCAGTATGCTAAATCCTGAGAGTATAATCAGAAGTTATTTGCATAAACTAATAATAATGTAGGCCTACATCCCTTTTATTCAGATCCCCTTGGATCACTTCCTTAATGCTCAATGGTGCCCGTTTGAAGCTGATTGGTTCTAAAGTAAGTGCATAACAGAAGTGTGCGATTCATTAACAAAAAAAATTAATCTCAGTCTCCATCCGCTTTTAATGCTGAGGGTGGTCGTATTAATGTCATCATTTGATCCATCATTTTTAATTTGCATCCACGTCTCCCGTTTTTCTTCTTAGATGGCTTCAAGGCAACACACTAGCTGGAGAGGGTCATCTTTTTAAATAGCTGATCATTTCAGTTCATTAGTGTTATTTGTACTGTTTTTTCTTTTTAGACCATTTTATTTGTTTAGACCAATTTTTTTAAGCCACTCACATGGCAGAAACTCAATGCATTTAGACATGGTCAAGGCTACGTGCCAAAATTCCGAGAATCTGAATGGGGAAAGGTTAGTTAAGTGACTTTGAACGTACACTGGCTGGTCTGAGTATTTCAGAAACTGCTGATCTACTAGCATTTTCATGCATAGCCACCTCTAAGGTTTAGAAAGAATGGTCCAAAAAAGAGAAAATACACAGTAAGTGGCACTTCTCCGGGCAAAAATACCTGGTTGACGCCAGGGGAGAATGGCTAGACTGGTTTGAGCTGATAATAAGGTAACTCAAATCACCAGCTGTTACAACCGAGGTATGTAGAAGGGCATCTCCGAATGCACAACACTGAAGCAGATTGGCTACAGCTGCAGAAGACCACATCGGGTGCCACTCTACTGTTGCTGACCTTGTCCATTTTCTGATGGCTACATCCAGAAGCATAACGAGTCATGTCACAAAGCTCAAATCATCTAAATCTGGTTTCTTGAATATGACAATGAGTTCACTGTACACCCCTGGGATGTGCTGAAACGAGGAGATTCAAATCATGGATGTGTAGCCGACAAATCTGCAGCAGCTACATCATGCCATCATGTCAATATGGACCAAAACCTCTGAGGAATGTTTCCAGTACCTTGTTGAATCTATTCCATTAAGGCAGTTCTGTAGGCAAAAAAGGGGTCCGACCCAGTACTAGCAAGGTGTACCTAATAATTCATATAATGCATGTTTTATGATTATATTGTAAAGACCTCTAATGTACAGTGCTTGAAAGTTTGTGAACCCTTTAGAATTTTCTATATTTCTGCATAAATGTGACCTAAAACATCATCAGATTTTCACACAAGTCCTAAAAGCAGATAAAGAGAACCCAGTTAAACAAATGAGACAAAAATAGTATACTTGGTCATTTTTTTATTTAGAAAAATGAACCAATGTTACCTATTAATGAGTGGCAAAAGTATGTGAACCTTTGCTTTCAGTATCTGGTGTGACCCCCCTGTGCAGCAATAACTGCAACTAAACATTTCCTGTAACTGTTGATCAGTTCCTGCACACCGGCTTGGAGGAATTTTTAGCCCATTCCTCGTACAGAACAGCTTTCAGCTCTGGGATGTTGGTGGGTTTTCCTCACATTAGCTGCTCACTTCAGGTCCTTCCACAACATTTCCTTTGGATAAATGTCAGGACTTTGACTTGGCCATTCCAAAACATTAACTTTATTCTTCTTTAACCATTCTTTGGTAGAACGACTTGTGTGCTTAGGGTCGTTGTCTTGGTGCATGACTCACCTTCTCTTGAGATTCAGTTCATGGACAGATGTCCTGACATTTTCCTTTTAGAATTATCTGATATAATTCAGAATACATCAATGATGGCAAGCCGTCGTCTGCCCAGCATGCAGCAAAACGGGCCAAACCATGATACTACCATCACCCATGTTTCACAGATGGGAAAAAAGGTTCTTATGCTGGAATGCAGTGTGTTTTCCTTTCTTCAAACATAATCCTTTTTTTTTTTTTTAAACCAAAAAAATGTATTTTGGTCTCATCCATCCACAAAACATTCTTACAGTAGCCTTCTGGCTTGTCCACGTGATCTTTAGCAAACTGCAGATGAGCAGCAATGTTCTTTGTGGAGGAGAAGTGGCTTTCTCCTTGCAACCCTGCCATGCACACCATTGTTGTACAGTGTTCTTCTGATGGTGGACTCATGAACATTAATATGTTAGCCAATGTGAGAGAGGCCTTCAGTTGCTTAGAAGTTACCCTGGGGTCCCTTGTGACCTCGCCAAACTATTAAGCGCCTTGCTCTGGGAGTACCTTTGTTGGTCGACCACTCCTGGGGAGGGTAACAATGGTCTTGAATTTCTTCCATTTGTACACAGTCTGTCTGACTGTGGATTGGTGGAGTTCAAACTCTTTAGAGATGGTTTTGTGACCTTTTCCAGCCTGATGAGGCCCTCAGAAATCTCTTTTGTTCGTGCCATAACACACTTCCACAAACATGTGGTGAAGATCAGACTTTGATAAATCCCTGTTCTTTAAATAAAACAGTGACTGAAAACATCTGACTCCAATTTCACCTTCATATTACCTGCTAATCCTATGGGTTCATATACTTTTGCCACTCACTAATATGTAATATTGGATCCTCAATAAATAAATGACCAAGTATAATATTTTTGTCTCATTTGTTTAACTGGGTTCTCTTTATCTACTTTTAGTACTTGAGCCAAAATCTGATGATTTTTTTATGATTTTAGGTCATATTTATGCAGAAATACAGAAAATTCTAAAGGGTTCACACACGTTCAAGCACCACTGTATAGCCTTAGCCAGTTTAAAACCAGCCACCTGAACTGGTGTCAGTGCATTGTAAAAGGTAATGAATCACCTTCCGTATGGGGGACATGAGCACCACCATTAATTACCCAGAAACTATACTAGACCTTGAAATAGTAAATTGTCTCCTCAATCAACCTGGGATTTCGAGATGTGATCACACTTAAGCCCTTCCCAGTAAATTACAGGTCAGGTCATGTGTAAGATGTATGAGCAGTCGGGTTTCAAAGAGATGGATAAAGAGAATGTGCTTTAACACCAGTGAAACACTGCACGTCTGGCCATGAAGTCAGAATGACACCGACTGGGATTTTATTCCCCCTTTCTACATAACTCATGGATCATACAGCCATAAACAAAGGCCTATACCAGACTGCTATCATATTAGTTTTAACCCCTGGACACAGATCAGGTAACTGAGCCTATGGAAAGGCTCTATTTTTGTGGCCAGCAACTGTGTTTCGTGGAAGCATGTTTTGTGAGATAACAACACACCAAGATAGAATCACACATGGTTGTGGGATACACACACACACACACATTGTCAAGCATTGCTATTAATGTCAGGAGTTTGGAGAAGCATGTTTATATGTGCGAGTGTATATACCTGCACTCACTCTGTCAAGAATCCAAGTAACTTGAAAGGTAACCTGTCATTGAAAAGTCTGGTTACAGGAACAATGGTGGAATGCATCAGTAGTGACCCAACTAGTAATGTCCCGATCCCCCATTTTAAATACAATAGTTATCAAAGTATTGGCTGATATCAATACTTTTTTTCTGATTTTTCAACACTATTATAAAATAAGCTTTGTATTAATGATTTTGGCCAACTGTAAATTAGTGTAAGTGTTTTAAACATTAACCTTTATTATGATACAGTATATCTGCCATTATACAGTAACTTACAAAGGAACATATCACCATAGTAAATCAGGGATTTACTAACAGCTTAAGAGTTGCCTTTGTCTTAATTGAAACTTCAATTTGTAATTCACAACAGAAAGTCTTTTCAACTCTACACTTAAAACCAAAATTGAGTCTGGGAAAGTGGCTTATTTATTATGCTGTACATATAAAATTAATAGGCTACAGAATATAATAACCAAAAAGCTGCAACTTCAGTGTGGTGTTGCATTCCCATCCTAATTACATGCCAGAATAATATGGAGACATGATAAAGTGGAGTATGGACTAACTCCACCATAATGTGGACTACATTCACATTCTACTTCATTAGGTACACCTTGCTAGTACTGGGTTGGATCCCCATTTGTCTTCAGACAAGCCTTTGCAGCATAGATTCAACAATTCCTCAGATTTTGGTCCATACTGATGAGAAAGCATCTCACAGTTGCTGCATATTTGTCAGCTGTACATCCATGATACAGATCTTGTGTTCCACTATGTCCCAGAGGTGCTTTGTGACTGTGGAGACCATCTGAGTTCAGTGAATTCACTGCCATGTTCAAGAAATGGATTTTGTGACAAGCCCATCTAGCACCAACAACTATGCCATGTACAAAGCCATGTAAATCACCCTTCTTCCCCAATTAGAAGCTCAATAGATCATCTTGACCATGCATACAACAGGCTGATTAGATATCTGCATTAACGAGCAGTTGAAAAGGTGTACATATTAAAGTGGCCAGTGAGCGTACAACTGCATCCTGAATCAGTGCGTCAGAGTACAACTGACACAAACATAACACCAAATAAATAATAAACGAATGAAGTGCAACTCTACTCCTATACACAGTATAAGAGCAGTCGCCTTCTCCTACATACAGATGTTAGCAGGTACCAGCACTGTTGCACAGATTAGGTCATTTAATACAGCCTGAAAGCAGCAGCCATGGATGAGGCAATGCAGAGAGAGGACTTGATTAATATTAGAGGATTGCTAGAAGTGAGCACAGCAAGTGGCTGTGCTGCTGACACAGCTCCTGTAGGGAGGGAGAATTACACCCATACATCAACTCCTCCCCTTACATGCACTTCTCACCATGTTTACTTCCATATTAGTAAAGCTCGGAGAGGAAATGCCATGCAGCTAGCTAAGCAGTAAGCATGAGAGTGCAGATGAGTTTAATTAATTACATATACTTTTACAGCATTTAGCAGATGCTCTTATCTAGAGCGACTTACAGATGTACTTTGTATTCTTCGTTGTGGAATACAATCCAACTAGGTCCTTCTAGGAGTTGAAGTGGGTAAATCCATAAACAAACTTTTATCATTATTATTATTGTTGTTGTTATTAACTGCAATTGCATTTACAATTTGCAATTAGAAACTAGATCTGCATTTCCTGAAGGAACTACAACAGTGCATGAAAGGTGGCAAACGGGAAGAATGTGGTTTGTGTTCCAACACTTTGGCAGCATGCCGGTAAATGTCCCAATACTTTTGGTCATGTTCAGGGGTGTGTCCCAATACTTTTGGCTGCTTTTGGCGGTGCGTTCCAATACTTTTGGCAGCATTTGGGGATGTTTCCCCATACTTTTGCCGCATGCAGGGGCATGTCCCAATATTTTGGCTATGGACAAGTTTGTGTCCTAATACTTTTAGCCGCATGCAGGGGCATATCCCAATACTTTTAGCCTGTACTCTCACAGACAGTGCTCTGTGGTGACGTTTAACTTAAAATTTGAATTTTGTCCGTTGAAATTTGAAATCTGAGCGTTCCATGAATGCATTTATAATGGGAGACGTTTCATTTTTAAACTTAACTCTATTAAAAACAAATTGGATCGAACCCAAAACTAGAATGTGCGCCACACAGCGAGATTATCAACACAACCGTGTTTTGAACACTGAGTTCAAGTTTAAGTGGCTCGGGCTGTTAATTACAGAAATGTGTGGGTGAATAAGAACCACTAAAACCAAGAAGTATGAGGGATAACATTATACAATGCTTTCCAAATGTCTTGTCTCATACCCCATTACCTGGTAACTGCTGGAAACCTACTAAGACATGAAGCATTTGGCCACAAATCTTGGATATTATGCCCCATAGGAGTCTGTTCAAACATTTTAGTTGCTGTAAACCAATGAATCTATATTTGTTGTTGAGTAGAAGTGTACAGATCTATCTCTAAAAAAAACACATAACGCAATGAAAATTCACACCCCATTCTCACCTGAAGATAACCATTTGCAAGTACTACACATGCATCACAGTCACAAAAACATCCCTTTCACCTTTTCATCATTAACATATAAAAGTAAAAAGCAAACAATCCAGTTAAGCAAAATAATGCATCACATTTGATCTCAGCAGCATAACTGTGAGCTGTTTGCCTGCATTCACACAGTAACAGTAGGAACAGATTTTTGACTTGATTGTCTGCCAAGTGAGCTCTTGCTCATAGCAAACATAGCAACATAACTTCAATTACAATCGTAATTCTAGTCCTACAACCAAGCGATATCATTATCACTGGGAAAGTAGCGTGCTATGGTAAATGTCTCCTATGAGGAGGCATAAATTATGCACGCTGTCACGGCAACAATGGTGATGAACGGGAGCATTGTTTTACACTCGCTGCGTAAAACTATGTTGCAAAATTTATCACTGCCACAGATAAATTTGACTTAATGGTTGTAATAACGTTTGTAAATAATATGCAGTCAGCCCAGCTTTGGAGATGACTGATGCTGTTGTGGTGAGGGAACATTTATAATTTTAGGTGTTCTTAAGCCAACAAGATATAAACCTTTGTCCTCCAAGCTATTTTGCTCTTTTTCTAAGTGTAATTTGGAGGCATTATTTGGTCTGTGCTGTGTTACACAAATCCAGCTCGTACAATGACTTGGGAGCCTCAGGCGAGGTAGGAACACATTCGGAACACAGGAAGAGTAAGTCAAACTTTTGGTGACAGGAAACCAATTACCTAAATTTAACAGCTTCAGCAGGCAATGCATTCGTGGGGTACGAAGCAGAGCCACTCAGTGCTAGAACTTTAAATTTAGTATTCAATATATACACACTCACCACTTTATCAAGTTTGGTTGTTTATTTGGTTTATTTAATGTCACTACCAGCATCAATGGCCATTTCAGTGACACACAAAAGGTTATATCAAGACTAGTCATACATACACACTCGGGTCGGGCCAATAAAGCATAATCAATTAACCTAATGCATTTCTTTGGACTGCAGGAGGGAACCGTAGTACCTGGAGTAAACCCACTCGGACACTGAGAGAACATGCAAACTCTACACAGAAAGGACTCAAGACCTTCTTCCTGTGAGACAGTGGTGCTACCCACCGAGCCGCCCACTTTTAGGTACAAGAGATTCACTTAATACTGTCATGCCAATGTGGACCAAAATCTCAGAGGAATGTTTCCACCACCTTGTTGAATCTATGCCACAAGAATTTATATTAGCAAGTTGTACCTAATAATGCAGTCTAGTATAAAACACAACTCATTTTCCCCTTCTACAGTGCACCCAGGTAAAGTGTGCATGCTGATTTTGTAATGTGCAAACATTTAAGAACATCAACAGCCCACTCTTAAAGTGGTAAGTCTCAGAGGATCACAGAACAGATCGACGCTTAATGGGTTAGATTTGCATGGCTCTAGAGCAATGGAACGGTGTTCTCTGGAGTGATGACTCATGCTTCACCAAACAATATGGGTTTGGCAGATGCAAAAAGAAGCAAACTGGCCCCGAATGCATAGTTTAAACTGCAAATATTGGCAGATTTATTTCCTTTTATTCCAAAGACAGACAGCTTCATGGCTTTAGATCTTCATTCCAATTTTGTAGCCACTACTAAACACAAATCATTATGTCATTACTTCAGCATTTTCACCTTTCGGCAGTGTTTATCAGTAAGAAATTAACCTTGGCTAAATCAACCCAAAATCCACCAGCTGGCCTGTTGCTCCGGACAACAAGCTCAGATTTAAGCATGCTGCGAGATGCCCTGGCGTAAGATCAGGTCCTGCTTAGTTGAGTTTCCTGAAGATAAGCTCCATTCTGGCATACAGGAGCACATATGGTACGGAAAAGACGGGAAAATGGCTGTGGACGCTGTTAAAACACCCTAGATACCTTTCATTTCAATTTGGGCACTGGTCAGTCATCCAATAAATGTCTATTTTTTCCAGAGACTAAGCCAATTTTAACTGATCATTACTGTTCATTTGTAGTGTCAAATCACAACTACTGACCATCAAGGCCTGAAAGCAGAATCAGCCATATAGATCTACATTTGGCTTGTAGATTCCAATACCAGTTAGCAGACATTCATAAATGAGTAATAAACTGAACCAGCAGCCATAATAACCAGTTATCTATTAAAAGAGCAACTGGTCTGAGAACATTATTGCTCTGTTGCTGGTCTAATGAACCATAAGGAACAATATGCTGAAAATGTAGAAATCACATAATATTAAAAGTTAACGAAACTGTACATAAAAGGATAAAATGCCCTCCTATCTTCACTGACGTCAGTAGTGCCACAGTCGACTGGCCCTGCTAAGTGCCTGTTATCTGCAAATTGTGCAGGGTTTCACTTCTCTAATGAGCATGGTCTCATTTAACACGTACCTTCTCCTCTGTCCCACAGCTGCTTCATCTACTGCTAAATACAGTATATACAACCATTAGCTTATAATTAATCACTAAAGTGGTAGGCAGAGGTTAGAAGTCATTCAGCATGGCATTTGTTCTGTGAATTGTCCAACTGCTATAAGTTACAGAAGGCTAGTGGTTCTGATAGCGGGTTTGGGAATACCTCATACATTATAGCAGGAATTGAGATACCGGGAGTTCAGGTAGAGAGGTTAGACTGTAAATTATTAAAATGACTAAAATGCCAAACTGGTAAAAATGCAAAAATGGCCTAGAAACACCTCAATACCTTTAACATGAAAAAAATAGCTGAGTTAATATACATTCAATTTGCCAGCACTGCCAGATCTTTCTGCCATCCAAAACAAAAAAAAAGCCTGGTCATTTAAATGTTAAAAACTATTTTAGCTCACATGTCAGAGGTAGACATGAGTTAGAATACAGTTCCATTCATGTCATTTTCATGTGGTGAAAATTTAGGTCATTGAAATTCTGGTGGCAAAATCCAGGTTGTTAAATTCTTGCAGTAAGGCAATGTTAGAAAGAGTGTGGGTGTGTAGTATGGGAACTGCAGACAAACACATGCTGTGTGTTGGGTATACAGACTAACGACATCATCAGGAACACTTCAGAGACCAGTTCGCACAAACAGAGAAAAACATGCAAACCCTCTTTGACATCATCTATTTTAAATCATACTTGGCGGTACAACTTCACACTCAAAATGATTTTCAAGGAGGAAATATGTACTAAACTCTTCTGGATGTACATGGCAAGACCTGTCACACAAAAATAATCTGTTTTTAAAAGTACACCTTATAGCATGGCTTTGATCTAGCACTCTCTCTTAGTATATGAGCTTCCTGTAACTAATAAACTCTGCCTACTGCCTCGTTATCACACCAAGCACACTATTAGGTCTGCTACATCAGCTGTGGTTATTAATAACCTACCAGACTTGATGTTTGAAATTCCTACAGGGTCTGATTAGCTTGGTTTGCAGCCCACCAATTAGAATGCTTGTTTCGCTCAACTTTAGATATAGTTGTTCCTACTAGGGTAAAACGCAATAGGGGAGAAAAGGTTAGCGCTGTGGTAGAATGACTACACCCACATCTTAAAACTAACGGCTTGATTTGTAAAATGCAAATGGCGACATAGTAAACTGAAGGCATTTCAGATTGCTTGGAGAAATAGCATGGCAGTGTATAAATATGCCGCAAGTAAAGCTGCTTTTTCCCCTCACTAATAAAGAAAAAAAGAATTATTTTTATTACAGTCTCCAGACTAACTAAGACATTATAGAAAATGACTCTAAAGCTACATCTGAGTGCAAACATGCCAATCACAACAGATATCCAGCAACATATATGTATATATACAGTGGTGTGAAAAAGTGTTTGCCCCCTTCCTGATTTACCTTTTTTTTTTTTTTTTTTACGTGTTTCGGAACATCAAACCAATTTAAATATTAGTCATAGACAACAAGTAAACACAAAATGCAGTTTTTAAATGAAGGTGTTTATTATTAAGGAAGAAAAAATTCCAACCCTACATGGCCCTGTATGAAAAAGAGAAGCTACACATCATGCCGAGATCCAAAGAAATTCAGGAACAATTGAAAAAGAAAGTAATTGAGATCTATCAGTCTGGAAAGGGTTATAAAGCTGTTTCTAAAGCTTTGGGACTCAAGTGAACCACAGTGAGAGCCATTATCCACAAATGGCGAAGACCTGGAACAGTGGTGAACCTTCCCAGGAGTGGCCAGCCGACCAAAATTATCCAAAGAGCTCAGCGACGACTCATCCAAGAGGTCACAAGAGACCCCACAACAACATCCAAAGAACTGCAGGCCTCACTTGCCTCAGTTAAGGTCAGTGTTCATGCCTCCACCATAAAAAAGAGACTGCATGCATGGCAGAGTTCCAAGACGAAAACCACTGAAGTGCAAAAAGAACATTAAAGCTTGTCTCAGTTTTTCCAGAACACATCTTGATGATCCCCAAGACTTTGGGGAAAACATTCTGTGGACTGACAAGACAAAAGCTGAACTCTTGGAATGTTTGTCGCATTACATCTGGCATAAAAGTAACACAGCATTTCAGAAAAAGAACATTATAGCAACAGTAAAATATGGTGGTGGTAGTGTGATGGTCTGGGGCTGTTTTGCTGATTCAGGACCTGGAAGACTTGCTGTGATAAATGGAACTATGAATTCTGCTGTCTACCAAAAAATCCTGAAGGAGAATGTCCGGCCATCTGTTCATGACCTCAAGCTGTAACGAACTTGGGTTCTGCAGCAGGACAATGATCCAAAACAAACCAGCTCTGAATGGATGAAGAAAAAACAAAATGAAGACTTTGGAGTGGCCTAGTCAAAGTCCTGACCTGAATCCTACTGAGATGCTGTGGCATGACCTTAAAAAAGCCCGTTCATGCTCGAAAACCCTCCAAGTGTGGCTGAAACTACAACAATTCTGCAAAGATGAGTAGCCAAAATTCCTCCACAACGCTGTAAAAAGACTCCTTGCCAAGTTATCACAAACGCTTGGCTTCAGTTGTTTGCTGCTAAGGTGGCCCCAACCAGTTATTAGGTTTAGGGTTTTTGCTGCAATCACTTTTCACACAGGGCCATGTAGGATTTTTTTTGGATTTTGTTTCTCCCTTAATAATAAACACCTTCATTTAAAAACTGCATTTTGTGTGTTTACTTGTGTGTTGTCTTTTGCTATATTTAAATTGGTCTGATGTTACAAAACACAAGTGTGACACTTTTTCACACCACGTGTACTATTTTGGTGGTGGACCAGTCTTGTAACAGCAGAAACTGCAAAGTGCTTCTATATGGTAAGTGGAAACTGATAAGACACTAATGTGACTCCAAATTAAGCTGTATGAAAAGAAGTACACTGGGGAAGTTGAGTCTAATTACAGATTTTAATCCGCTCATAGATGGTGCTAGCAATAGCTGTAATGTGTTTGTTCCCTACAAGTGACTTAGTGTCAAAAGATCGCTGGGCTTTACAACTTAGTTCTAGATTAGATATGAAATTAAACATTGCTTAAACATTTACTTATAGCTCGTTGTGAATGTACTATCTACTGTTTTGTTGCAGAGGTCAAAGTGCTGGGACAACTGACCAGAAAGATCCAAGTTTTAAGTCCCTGCACCTGCCAAACTGCCAGTGTTATGCCCTTGAGTGAGACCCTAACCCATAATTTACTTAGACTTTACACCTTACAAGACTGTATATCAGATGTAAGTAGCTCTGAATTAGAGCAGGTAGGATAGTCCTTTATATGTATGTATTACATACTGTGAAATGAATGGCTAATCAACACTTTCAAGAACTGTACAGCATACCTACATAATAACACTTGAGCCTGTCCATACTTCGAATATAAAGAAGCAGTACAAATGTTTTCATAACAGAATATTTAGCGGAACAGGAATGTGGATTGATAATACTAGGGGGTTATTTCTATAACTCATTCAATAGTAATATACTGGCGTGATCTTTCCAGAAATGGAAACACAGTCCATAATCTACTAGAATCGGAGACAGAGATACTTATATATATAGAGAGAGTTATTAATAATTACGTTACATTACATTACTCCAACTCTCCAGTTCAAATGAATCCCGTCAGAATAAGGCTTGAAATATCAAGCTACAAACAGGAGGACTTGGAAAGGATTGAACAAAATATTTAACTTAACATCTAATGCGAAAATGTCAGCAGCATCTCACCACAAAAGTGGCAACACTCGTGTGTATTTCATTGCCTGAAATCAAATCCGTGTTTAGTTTGAGATCTAAAGAACTTCTGTCATTAGCACATGTTCAAAAACAAATAGGCAGTATGTGTGGGCAGAATGGGGGTTCACTGTGGAATCCATTTTAGTACCTTTAGGCAATTCTAATGGAGCGGACCTGGCTCCAGGATGTCTGCATCTCTAGGTTATTACTGTTCATCCACAGGTGGGTGTGTTGCTGGTGTGTGGTGGTTGTGTGTGTGTTCAGCTGCCCTCTAGAAATGTGTGCACTTGATTCCTGAAGTTTTGAATGACTAATTATGAAAACACATTCAAATGAACTAAGGTACAGCAACAAAGCTTAGTTGTTATAGTTTAACTTCAGTCAAATTTGATTTAATAATAGTGGGTGTATTTATATATGTATTTACAGCACTACACAGCCATATGAGTGGATGACAGCAGAATGCATTATTACTTTACAATTCAATAACATGGGATACGTCTTCTCTTGCTGCATCGCAATCACATTTCCACTTCTGATAGACAGCTGCCAAAAAGTGCTACATTCAGAACACAAAATAACACAATTACCATAATAGCATTTTAATCCAAACTATTCAACTTATGAGGTACAAAATTGTTTACTACACCCACCAGTTGTGCTCCCTACAGCATATACGTTTGACTATATATAACGTGTAGAATGTAGGGAACAGCGTACATTGATCATTATAGCCAGAGCTCATAACTCCAGGTGCCTCAGAGTCAAGTGACAAAAATATGAGATTGTTATATACAAATACATTTTGCCATTAGTATTACATTAACTTTGACAGCCATACTAATAATATGACCCTGCTATGAACAAAAACTAAAAGTACTGACAGCAATCAAAACATTTAGACTTAAGTGCTACAGCCCATTTCACAGCCTTCACCAGAAAGTAAGCAGATTTACAGGCTCTTAACAGGAAGGAAGAAGCCCAGACTCAAATTTGCTCTCATGGTCAGAAGCCCAAGGCTTTGCTGATTTTAGTGTGCATACTCTTTAATATTCATCTCTTGTGCAAACCTGCAATGCATCTCATTAAGCTAGACAGTCCACTGCTCAAGGTGAAAGAACTTATCCTGAAAGCCAAGAGGTGAGACATGTAAAGTGGTGCTTGAAAGTTTGTGAACCCTGTAGAATTTTCTATATTTTTGCATAAATATGACCTAAAACATCATCAGATTTTCACACAAGTCCTAAAGTAGATAAAGAAAACCCAGTTCAATAACTGAGACAAAAATAGTATACTTGGTCATTTATTTATTGAGGAGAATGATCCAATATTACATATTAGTGAGTGGCAAAAGTATGTGAACGCTGTGCAGCAATAACTGCAACTAAACGTTTCCTGTAACTGTTGATCAGTCCTGCACACCGGTTTGGAGGAATTCTAGCCCATTCCTCCATACAGAACAGCTTCAGCTCTGGGATGTTGGTGGGTTTCCTCACATTAGCTGCTCACTTCAGGTCCTTCCACAACATTTCGATTGGATAAAGATCAGGACTTTGACTCGGCCATTCCAAAACATTAACTTTATTCTTCTGTAACCATTCTTTGGTAGAACGACTTGTGTGCTTAGGGGCGTTGTCTTGCTGCATGACCCACCTTCTCTTGAGATTCAGTTCATGGACAGATGTCCTGACATTTTCCTTTAGAATTCTCTGATATCATTCAGAATTCATTGTTCCATCAATGCTGGCAAGCTGTCCTGGCCCAGATGCAGCAAAACAGGCCCAAACCATGATACTCACTACCACCACCATGTTTCACAGATGGGATAAGGTTCTTATGCTGGAATGCAGTGTTTTTTCCTTTTTCCAAACATAATGCTTTTCTTTTATACCAAAAAGTTTCTATTTTGGTCTCATCCGTCCACAAAACATCTTCCAGTAGCCTTCTGGCTTGTCCATGTGAATCTTTATCAAAACTGCAGACGAGCAGCAATGTTCTTTTTGGAGAGCAGTGGCTTTCTCCTTGTAACCCTACCGCCATGACACCATTGTTGTTTCAGTGTCTCTTCTGATGGTGGACTCATGAACATTAACATTAGCCAATGTGAGAGAGGCCTCAGTTACCTAGAAGTTACCCTGGGGTCCTTTGTGAACCTCGCCAACTATTAGCACGCCTTGCCTCTTGGAGTGATCTTTGTTGGTTGACCACTCCTGGGGAGGGTAAAACAATGGCCTTGAATTTCCTCCATTTGTACACAATCTGTCTGACTGGTGGATTGGGAGTCCAAACTTTTAGAGATGGTTTTGTAAACCTTTTCCCCTGATGAGCATCAACAATCTGAGCTCCTCAGAAATCTCCTTTGTTTCGTACCATGAACACTTCCCACCCAACGTGGTTGTGAAGAGCAGACTTTGATAGATCCCTGTTCTTTAAATAAAACAGGGTGCCCACTGACACCTGATTGTCATCCCATTGATTGAAAACACCTGAATAATTTCACCTTCAAATTAACTGCTAATCCTAGAGGTTCACATACTTTTGCCACTCACTAATATGTAATATTGGATTATTCTCCTCAATAAAATAAATGACCAAGTATAATATTTTTGTCTCATCTGTTTAACTGGGGTCTCTTTATCTACTTGTTAGGACTTGTGTGAAAATCTGATGATGTTTGTAAGGTCATATTTATGCAGAAAATAGAGAAAATTTTAAAAAGTTTCACAAACTTTCCAGCACCACTGTACTTTGTGGTAGAACGGTTAAGTCTGAGATTAGTCACCAGGTTAGGAGTCCTGCGAGGTCCTCTGAAAGTCAGGTACGCAATTGTCTTGTATTTATATTCTGCATGAACAGTAACAAACCAAAGCAGACATGAATAGATAAAGGTCAGAGAGTTTGTAATAGTGCGTATAGTGTTATCCGTAACATTCTTCACACGCTGGCATTTATGCCATTCTGACAAGGAAAGACTTCAACTACTTTTCGGCTTATTGTTTCAGCTTTGCCCTGCAAGCCATATTTCATTGTTTCACTAAATCATAAGGCCACCCTGGACGAGGGATTTGGAACCCCCTCTGATTTAATTTTATTTTAAAGACTGCTGACAGCGTAGTGTTCCGAGACTGAAGAGAGAAACAAGACTCTCCACAAGAATCTTCTGCATGAAACAAAGTCATAACAGGAACCTGAAACCACTTCTGTTACTGCGCTTCATTAAATATAAATGAGTAAATTAAGAAACAATCAGTGTGAGACCTCCAAAACATCCAGGTGTTTTAGTTCATGTATTTAAGAATTATTTACAAAATACTGTATTTATAGAGGACACAATGTACTTTGCTTGCAAATATAATGAGATTCAAGCACAGGAGAACGTAGTGCATAAACAGCAAGAGCTTAGAACAAAGAATATAAAGAATACCCAAGCAAGGAATTTGTTAACACACCAAATAGGGGAGGATAATGGAGAACTAATGCAAATCTCACAAAGGAAAACACAACTGGGAAGTCAGTGAACTCCCAAGCAGCTGTCTGAGGGAGTTTGTGCAGAAACACGCTGGAAACGTGTATGGCCACCAAATAGCATGCCATGATGTGAAAGTTCACAAGAAAATGTGCAAATGACAAAAAATCCAAAGACAGCAGTATGCAGTGTGGTAGGTCATGAGATTGGTGCTTAAAACATGCAATGTCACACCTCATGTCAAGCACGCATGTCTTGTGGATGAGGAAACTTGTGGCAGGTGTTAATACTCTGGCAAGTTAGACCACATACTCTGCTCATTAGTGTCAACTGAGATTTGCAGTCAGTGATATTGGCTACGTTGCAGGAATAAAGTTTCTCTGTACAACCAAACTTCAGTGCCTGAGGGCCTGGGTTCAAATCCTAGATGGGTCTCGCAACGTGAAGGTTGCATGGTTTGCGTTTATGAAACCCTGCAGTAGACAAGCACCATGTCCACCTCTGCCTGCACCAGTTGTTTTCTTCCAGCCCTCTTCTGCGTCTCTGGCTGGGATAAGCCCTTTATTAGCTTATAAGGAATATAGTAATGCCATTTTCCTCCCTTCCGACACGGATACCGAGACCAAGCCTATCTAACTTAACTACTCGACAGGTACCTATAAATCCTTTTTTATAGTTGTTGTAGATTGGGTGCCTTTATGTTGGTATAAGCAGTGATGTGTATCCCAAATAAGATACGATTAGCTTGAAATGATATTATTTACTGGTCGAGTTTGAAAAGTTTTAGAGCTGTGAAAAAATGCATTTTGTCAGAATGCAGCAACAGACACAAGTAGGGAAGCATAATGTTACTAAGCTTTTTAATTATTTGTTATATTTACATTTCAGTCACCCCTCAAAATACTGGAATTACAGATTTTGCAGCAGGCATTTTGCTACTGCTCATTTAAAACAGGAAATAATCCCACAGCATGGACATGCTACTGGCTTCGGTTAAGCTTCATCTAGAGGTGTGCATGTGCGTCAGGAACTGCTTCAAGGTATCGGTGTTCTTTATTGCCGATACCGATAGTGTGTAAGTGTGCAAAACAAAGTTGATGACTGCGATGAACAGGAAGTGTGGTGGCTTAGTGGTTGAGGTACTAGACTATGGCAAAGAAGGTCAAGGGTTCAAATCCTGCCTCTGCCAAGCTACCACTGTTGGCTCCTTGAGCAAGGCCCTTGCTTTCTTTCAATTACGTAATATCGCAAAACTTAGAAATATCCTCTCTTTTAATGATGCAGAGAAACTTGTTCATGCGTTTATAACCTGAAGGTTGGATTACTGTAACGCCTTACTTACTGGATGCTCTAGTAAATCTATAAATAAACAGAATGCAGCTGCCCGAGTGCTAACTTGAACTAGAAAATTTGATCATATCACTCCTGTTCTATCATCACTACACTGGTTACCAGTCATATTCCACATCGATTACAAAATACTTCTTATAACTTATAAAGCTCTACATGGCCTGGTCCCACGTTATCGGAGTGAGTTTTACAATCCAACTCATCTACTTCGTTCACAGGGTGCAGGACTTCTTTTAGTTCCTAGAATTAAAAAAGTCACAGCAGGGGGAAAGGCTTTCTCATACATGGCCCCCCAACTATGGAATAAACTTCCCACTTTCATTCGAGACTCAGACACCCTCCAAAATTTTAAGTCTAGGCTAAAGACATACCTATTTACACAGGCTTTTGACTAGATTTAGACCAGGATGCATGGCTTGGGTCACTGGGGCCGGAGTCTGAAGTCATCTCTGGTCTGCCTGCCTTGTCCGTTAGCCAGGAGTGTTGGGTGGGCGATCTGGCTGAACAGGGCTTCGGTCCTCTTGATCTTGACTCCTGCATCCTTGCCTTAGACTAAGGGCAGAGCTGGGGGTTCATAGTCAAAGAGTCTTATGGTGATCAGAGACGTGGGGTTTGCCGATGTCTCATGTGTCCCTCTTGGCTGTGTTACCTACCAGTTCTCCTCTTTCTAGCTATGCTGCTATAGCTAATGCTGCCGGGGTCTCATGCTACACATGGCATCAGTGATTGTTAATAGACACTGTGTTCTTAATCAATAACTAATTAAATTTTCTGTTTTCTCTCCGAGCTGTGTTCCGGTACCAGTTCCAGCCCCACACATGATGTTCATCCGCTGCAGCTTCACTCAAGCTGCTTCCGTCATCAGCTCCAGCCCCACCATACCCGGGCCACTTAATGCCGATGTGCATTTTTCACATTTTATTCCAACTATGACTCCATGACTTTAGTTTCGCTCTTAGATTTATCATCTACACCGCCCAAGGAGGTTGGGTGTTATATAAATAGATCTGACTTGACTTGACCCTTAACCCACAATTGCTTGGATTGTAAGACTGTATAAGTCGCTCTGGATAAAGGCGTCTGCTAAATGCTGTAAATGTAAATGAACGTAATTGGACATTTCTGTCACAAACACTAAGACACTTTACTATGCGAGATAGTATTTTGCGCATGCTGTTTGTTATAAAAGAAATGTTTAATAATTAGTAATAAATGTATTACTATTTTTACTAGTAATACATTTTTTCATTACTAAATTATTGTTCTATTAATTGTGAAGCGTTGAGAAGTTGTAATTAGATGTTTCGGATACAACTGCTCAGCGATCACAACTGACACTAGGTTGGACAGAAGTTTTTTAATGTTGGGTCTGTGCTGGAGAATCAGAGCATAGTGTACTTTTACTGCAGCATCAAGTCAGTGATTTACTGGCTTTGTCAAGAGCAACTGTTGCAGGGAGATGAATGGTTGAAAGGGTTGGTTCAGAAGAAAAGGATTTCAAGCAGCAAACAAATGAAAGATCCGGGCACATAACATAGCGCAGGAACTCCTCAAGTAAGCAAGATTTCTGTCAAGTCTAGCAGCATGGAAATCTGGAAAACTAGGACACCTGATGAGGGAGGATGAATGATGGGACTAGAGGGAAAAAGTCTATGAATTAATGTTTTATTCTCGCGTACAGTCTTCTGCAAAGGTTTGGGCACCACAGATCCAGCTTAACCCTGCTATCTAATAGTGGTGTAATGTATGTACTAATCAGAAAATGATGGGACAGTATGGAGAATGCAATTTCTAATGCAGCATTGGTCTTAAATGTAGTTTGACTTATTTTCATTTGCGGACAGTATGGACCCAGTGTATTTTAATGTTTTGTATGGTACGTTTCATTTAACTTCTTAAGAATATGAAGATGTTGATTTCAAACAGGTGATTGTAATCCTGATTTGGTACAAAAACAGTATCAAAAGCTAAATCCTTTGAAGAGCACAGATTGACAGAGGATCTCCAGTTTTTTGTCCAGAAATGTGTGAGACAATTAATGAAATGTTTAAAAACAATGTTCCTCAGATACCAAATGGAAGGGATTTTCATGTTCCTCTCCTCCGTTTTACAGTGCAGACAATGATGTTGGATGTGGGTCTGGCTGCCAATCTCAGTTCAAGTTTCATCCCAAAGGTGGTCGAAACGGTTGAAATTTATGAGGAGGATTGAAAGGAAATTTAGCATCTTGGGTGTCAATCAAGCATTAATGGGTGACAACCTTTCAGCTGTTGACGTCTCCCAAAACAAACCCCCGGAACAGCTGCAGGATTCGAAGCCCATCCATCAACATGACATATGTTTCAATTGTGAGTGGTTCATGCCTTTTTTTCACTAAATTACAGTAAAAAAAAAAAAATCATCAGATCGTCACTGCCATCCACTGAGTTCTTTCATTCACTTTGGCGAATTGAGCATATAGCTGTTAGGGGTGGGTTGTGTATAATAAATCAATTTATAGTTGGCTGAAAGTTACATAAACTGACTGATCTATCATTCAGCACAACAGTGTTTGAATCAGTAAAGCGTTCAGTCATGATCCAAATACTCATCTCAGTTGGGCATGTTCTATCCAAGCGGTTTCCTGGAGCCCTTGGGCTGGTGTTGTGAAAATTAATTCTAATGGTTTAACAACAGTTATTAGCTTCTTCTTTATTTGATACTGTGGTTTGATGTTCGTCTTAGAGGGCTTGCATGATCAGGATGCATATTTTCAGTATCACTTTAAAATGGCAAACTGAACAAAGGTGAATGGACTCAAAATTGCCTTGGATGAGCCCTGTCTCCAGTTGTGAATGATTGGTTAAGCAGAGGTTCCCATCATCAGTCACAATGCCAACCATTTAGATGAACAGCTAGAACAAAAGTATAAGTTGGGGGGATTGGAGAAATGGCATTTCTTTTAACTTACCTCTCTAGCCCAACATGGTGTAAAGTATACATAACTGTCTGAGTGTGTGGAAGTTTTGTCCAAAAATGTATTGATGCCTGTATTTTTTTGTTCATTTTGAGATGGATTGATCCATTTTATGAGGGGAACAGCCACAGGCTGAGGTATTCCCTCCTTCATTTATAATAACATCAACTAGTCCCAATAATTTACACATATAATTTTAAATGCATTGTTCATGGTCATTTAAAAAATATGTAAAAATTTACATTAAAATCAAAACCTAGAAATCGCTTATTTTCTCCAAGGATCGTCAGTTACACAGGTAGTTTAAATGCAAGTGACATAAATACGTTCATGCCTAGACAGCAGCAGACAGCTCCCGGAGACTCTTGATAGATAGTTGCACTGAAACAGATCCAGATTTCAGCAAGTCAGCTAAAACTTGACAGCAGGGCAACCACAGCTGTGGTGATTGAATCCATCCTCTGCATTGCAGGTCCTCCTCTTTTCCGTTGACCTCCCACTTTGCCGAGCGTGATATCAGTGAATGTTCTCAGCACGATATGGTCGCAGTAAGACATGTGAAGCTTCGTCAGTCGAGTTTCCCCTATGACAAGTCTGCCATGATTTGCTCCAAAAACGCTTTTGTTCTCTGGGCTTTCCAGGGTACATGAAGGATTCTCCACCAGCACCACAAAACAAAAATGTCAGTCTTCCTCATGGGAGTCTTCCTCACTGTCCAACTCTCACATCTTTATGATGTGACTGAGCACACCACGGCTTCAGCGACTTGGATCTTTGTGCACAGAGCTACATGCTTTTGAATAGAGCTGTAGACTTAGTTCTTCTTCTTCCGGCTTCTCCCTTTATCAGGGGTCACCACAGCGAGTTAAACGTTTCCACCTCACCCTGTTCTCCACGTCCTCTACTCTCACCCCAACTCCCTGCATCTCTTCATTCACCACAACCAAATAACTCCTCTTTGGTCTTCCTCTCCATCTCTTGCCTGGCAGCTCCATCTCCAACATCCTCCTACCAATATATCCACTTTCCTTCCTCTGCACATGTCCAAACCATCTCAGTCTTCCCTCTCGAATTTTGTCTCCCAATTTTCCCAACCTGTGCTGTCCCTTCTGATGATCTCATTCCTAATCCTGTCCATCCTACTGTAGACACTCCTAAAGAGAACCCTCAACATCTTAAGTCTGCCACCTCCAGCTCTGCTTCCTGTCTCTTTGTCAGTGCCACTGTCTCTAAGCCATACAACAAGGCTGGTCTCACTACTCTCTTATAAATCTTTCCTTTCACTTTTGCTGCAACCCTTTTGTCACACAGCACTCCTGACACTCTTCTCCACCCACTCCATCCTGCCTGTACTCTCTTCTTTACCTCCTTTCCACACTCCCCATTTCCTTGGACAGTTGGTCCCAAGTACCTGAACTCCTGTACCTTTGTGACCACTGATCCCTGTATAGTTGAATGTGTTATATGATGATTTAACTTACACGCATTAAATCACTCCACAATTTTTTTTAATGTTATTTTTACACGATCACGTGTACTGTGAGGGAGGAAGGTGGTGTTGCTTTTTCACAAGCAGGTTTGTGCTGGATGCCCGCCCCCATCGCGAACAGCTGCTGCCGTGTTGCCACGTTAGGGATTTTGTAACTAGATTTAGAGACTTTTCAGACCCGCCTACTTAAAAAAACCGTGTAGCAGCAAATTTAGCGACTTTCTGTACAAACTATAGCTACTTTCCACAGCTCTCTCTTCGTTTCTCCTCTGCTCTGGGAGACAGAGCATCATATACATAGCACATGGCAGCTGACACGGACGTGAATGAGTATAGCACATAGTTTAACTCCATTTTGTGATTTTCAGTGCATTAAATCAATATATACGAACTGTTGTTATTTAAAATATGCACATAGTTTGCTTGGTTTATCCTGTACAGACAGTAAGGGAGAAGCAACCAGATGTAATGGACAGATGCCATCTGATACCAGGCAGCATGTAAATACGATGTGACGATGTCATAAATATGGAAGTTAGCGCATTTCGTCATCTAGCGTGGTGCGAGTAGTGCCCCCCCCAAAGTTGAGATGGAAACCCACGCCACTGGTTTAACTACATAATTACACAAGGACTCACAAGAACATATTGGGGTATGGTTATTCCTGCCAGGTTACCCTGGTACTGTCAGCTGGAAGTAACATGCTGTGAATTGCCAAGGAATTAAGTTTCAACTGAAGAGCACAGTGGTTGAAATTTGTTTTGTTTAGTTTGTTTAACGTCCCTCTTCAGCATCAAAGGCCATTCAACAACAGACAAGGTTACACCAGGTCTTAAGGTTATATTGAAACTAGACATATCTACTATATTGGGGGCCAATTTAGCGTAATCAGTTAACCTAATGCATGTCTTTGGACTGTGTGAGGAAACCGGAGCATCCAGAGTAAACCCACACGGACACAGGGAGGACATGCAGACTCCACCCAGAAAGAACCCAAATCGCTCCACCCTGGGATCGAGCCCAGGATCTTCTTGCTGTGATCCAACAGTGAGCCCCAGTGTTGAGATAGTTACTCAGAAAAGTCATCTATTAGAAATAACTACTACTTTAAAAATGTAATGGATTTACTCCTCAATTTTTGGATAATCATACATTCTGTAAACATTGAAAAAACAGAAGGCCACAAGAAAAATCCCATTAATTGAAATGAGTTATTTGCAAATCTAGAAACTCACGAAGGTGGAAAGGCAAGAAAGATCATTTAGGCTTGCCCGCAGCTGGCATTTTTTTAGGTAACACGAACAGATCATCTCCACCAACTGAAACATCTGGCACGGATTCTGTGGCTGTTTTAAAATTGACGCTGTACTTCCTGTACACGATATCCACACGACACAAGCACGCCAACAGGAGCTGCAAACGTACAAATCGCAGCATGCCTAAAATGTATGTTTGACCCCTGTTGTAACACTAATTTTCTAGTCAGTTTAAGCTGAACTGGCAGCTGGTCACAACGGTTTAATGTTAGTGAGCAGGTAATAATCTGATACTCACGTAAGGCATCTGCCATCTGTCAGTATGGTTTATGTCTGGCGTTAAGATTAGATTAAACTGACTAAATGTGAACAGAGTCAATACAGTACGTCAGAACTTATTTGGCACTGCTGTAGGCACAGTAAACGCTCAAACAACTTCTGTGCAATTATGAAACTATGAAGTACTTTTTCTTCTGCCAAACTGAACTACTTCAGTGGTATACCTCAAAATTAAGCACAGTTCAACCTCAAGAATCCTTCATAAGGTTCTTACATTACAGATAAAATAAGCCATAAGTAACAATTTCCCAATGCTTGGAGATAAACAGCTGTAAACCTATAAGAAATGTATGGTTGGTAAATTGTTGTGAAATGGACATAGTGTGGTCTGAGAACTTGTTGAAAAAAGATCTCCACTTCAGCCATGATTTAGCATTTTAAAACTGCATTACAGGTACGCATAACTTGACACAACCTATACATTCTGTGAAAATGCGTGTTACAGTAACATAAGCTTTTATTATGACTATCAAGACATTATTATAGATTTATAATAGGTTATATATGTACTGTACAACATGTACAGTATGTGCGATTGGGTGCTGCTTCAACAGACATTATGCAGCCCATACGTATAGTGTTTATTTAACTGCTGTGGCAGCACAGGGGTTAGGGTAGAAGGTCCAGGGTTCATAACCAGCACTGCCAATCTATCACTGTTGGGCTCTTCAGCAAGACCCTTAACCCACAATTACCCCTTGTAAGACTATCAGTAATCAGTCACTCTGGATAAGGGCATCTGGTAAATGCAAAAAAAAGCTAGCAGTTGCAAGAGAATGGTAAAAAGCACAAAACAGATGTGCTTAGAGATTTACAAAAGATATATTGGGGTTACCAGATTCTGAATAACCAAGTAGAAGTTATGAAATAAAATAAAGTCAGTCACAGCGCATGTGTAAGGTGATAGTAACTTCAGGCTCCTGCAGATGGCATTGCACAAGGATGATTGATATTATAAATACCTGCGGGGTGTGCAAAGGGGTTCACAGACTGAGAAGAGGTGGTACAGTACAGTGAATGTCTCGTTCGATGTGTGGAAAATAGGTCACAAAGCAGATGATAATGATTGGCAAAAAGGAATGACTGTATTTGGGTGTGCCAAAGGCCATAGTGTGAAAGAAGTGGCTGAATATGCAGGTGTATCAAAGTATATGGTCATACAGATCAAAAATCCCAGTGAACAGAAAATTCTTTTCAAAGTTGTGGCCAACACTGACGGACTGCAAGCGTGTTTCAAGGATCGCTTCCATGCAAAAATTGCGTCAGTCAACACGTCTTTCACAACCAATTTGCAAAAGAACACTACATGGAACTGCATACCATGAAGATATGGAGCAGAATGGCACGCAAGAGGATTTTGTTAACTTCTGCTCACAAAGTTACAGTGGGCAATAAGACAAAAACTGGACTGTTTGTGACTGGAAACATGTTATTTGATCAGATGGATCTCATTTCTGCCTGTATGTGAATGATGCTAGGCGTCATGTTCATTGAAGACCTCAAGAAGTCTTCAATAAGGACTGCGTGCAAGGTGTGGTTCAAGCTGGAGGAGCTTGTGTGATGTTCTGGGGGTGTTTTAATTATGTGGAAAGTGGTCCTTTGGTTGAGATGACTGAATTTGAACCACAATGCCTATATTCAGCTGCCGGACAACCTTTGCCTTTTGCTCATTACCTTACCGAGGAACATAACAATCCTATCCCTGTATCCCACGATGACAATTGTTGCATTCACAGGGCTGCAAAAGTGACTGATTGGCATGACGAACATTCATGAGCAGTGAACATGCATCTGGACTGGCCCACAAAATCCCCAGATATGAATCCTCTTGAGCAGCTATGGGACTGATTGGAACAATGAGTAAGATTGAACACTGATGTCGCTTACTGCCAAATCAAATTGCAGATGTTATTCATGCTCATGGAGGTATTACACACTGCTAGGTACGTTTCAATCACAGATGACAAGTTTTTTGCCCAATTTGCTTATTTGAAAGGCAGGTCAGAACAAAGCATTTTCTCTCACCTAACAACATATTGAAGACCCTTATGTTGCTAGACACTACTAGAACTGGGTTTTATAGTCGGAGGAGACAGAAACAAAACAGTCCAAGGGGATTTAAAAAAAAAAAAAAAAAAAAAAAAAGATGATTATATATAAAAGTACCATATCTTCACTGTGGACAACCTGTGATGTGGGCTGGTTTTCTTCCAAACGCCATGGAACCTTGCTAAGATAAATGGCATTATGGACTCCATAAATTACAAGGAGATTTAAATGAAAAGCTGGTGGCTTCAACCTCTGGTTGGAACAACTTGGTCATGGTTGGATTTGCCAGCAGAAAAATGATCCAAACTTTCATCCAAATCCACAATAAATTGTTTTAGAGAAAGTTTGACATAGCCACCCTAGACTAAAACCACACTAAAAACGTGTAGGCTGATATGCAGGAGAGAGTCCATAAGGGAGGATCTGGAAGATTTGAAGACATTCAGGATTCAGAGTGTCATCGATTCCTTGCTGTGTAATTTCCAAACAAATCAAGAATTATATTAATAGTCTCAGTGGCATGCCAGTAATTTACTTAGAAATAACTGACTTCAGTGTGATTAAGCCTTTTACCCAAAAACAAAGTTGTCTAATCTTCCAACAATTGTGGAGCTCACTGTGTTATCCTTTCACCCTGTACTCTGCCCTATAAAATGCCCAGGCTCAACAGGACTAACATTGTGGCGAGCCTTTATTCCCGCCTCAGTCACACATTTCACAAGGAAAAAAAAAAAAAAGTCCTAGTTTCTGGTAGGACTGCTTCTGTACTGTGGAGCATATGGAGAGTGTTGCAGAACAGAGAACACAGATCGTTCAACAGTACCCATCAACAACTCACTCTTTTCTCAACCTTTCCCTCAAGTACCTTTTTCACTCAAGCATCTCTCTGTCCTGACATCACCTGCCCATTTCCTCTTACCCACTCTGTTTCCCTCCTTCCCTCATACAAACACAATTGCCTAGTGGGAGAGCTGCTCTTTCTCCACAGGTCTGCACTTCTAAGAGAGAGTTCGCTTTTTTTTTGTATATTCATTGCGGATGTCTGATTGTGGCATACGGGAAGTGTGTGACTGAGTGGTAGCACAGGGTCTGATCTATTCAAAAAAGTCTCCAAGGCTTTTGAATGGTAGGTTGCTTGTGCTTTTGGAGAGGGGCAGATTTGAAAATACCACTCTCTGAAACAAAGTGTTCAAATCGTTGCTCACTGCTGTGATTGGCCAGCATGGGCATATGCAGAGATGTTGATGAGAGCTTTGAGGCATCAATGCAGCATGTGGTCACATCCCAAACCACATGCTATTGAGCTAAATAGCATTCCAAATTAGTATACCACCACCAGTGCCATTCCTATTTTGGCATTCTATTTAGTATGTAGTCTACATCTATGAAAATCTGTATTTTGGCTTTAACAGTGTGTGAGCTGACATTATTGAGTATGTCACTCAATCAAAGGCATGCCTTAAAGGTTCATGTATTCAAATTCCAACATTCCAAGAACCAGGTACCCGTTAGAATGAATTTTGATTCCACTTATCGGTTCTTATTAACACATTTTATGCTTCAAATACATAGCTGCAAAAACACATCCATAAGGCACTTTTCTGGCAGGACTGGTGCATCGTGTATTATGTCATATCCTTTTTTTTTTTCTTTTTTTTTATACACTCCGCTTTAGCATTATAGGAAGATGGACCACAGGAAGCGCTCAAAAGTTTGGCTCCACTTTGTTAGAGAAAAGCGAAACGCAATAAGTGACAAGATCTGTTGTAAAGGTGGCTGCACCTCCAACACTGCAAAACATCTAAGGGGCCAGCATGCTACTGAGCTTCAGCGGTGTATCGTGCTTGACCAGCTGTCATTTCCTAGCCCAAATGCTGCATTAGCCAGCTCCAGTATGAGGTATATCCAGTATAAAAAAAAGGCTAAAATCAATTAATCACAGTTGAAAGATTAAAAAAAACAAAAGATATTCTTTATACCAAAACATTTGGCACCTTTTTCCACCACTTTGTATTCAAAACTTGGAATCGATATCGCACACCCCTAGTATGTAGTATGGGATTTGGGATGTAAGTTTAAAGACAGACTGCAAGAATGGACTAAGATGTTGGAGATTTGAGTGGATACAAGTAGCACTGTCCCACTAGATACAGAGCTTTGCTCTGATCAAGGCTGATACGTAAAGCACAGGAGCTAAATGGTAGATGGAAGGCTGCCTAAAGGAGTCACTGGATTGGATAGTTCAGATTTATTAGAAGCTGTGGTTACATTTTCTATTTATTGCTTTCCACAAGCTGTAATTATCTGTAGTTTTCCAGCCATGTCCTCCCCAAAATATGTGATCATCATCATTACAGAATGAGAGCTGATAATGTGTCATATATTTATAACTGCGTGGAGTCAAATCGGAAGAGGCTTGGAGTAGAGACGCTGCCCCCTTTGGATCAAAAGAAGCCAGTTGAGGTGGTATGGGATCTCACAAGGATGCCCCTCAAGGGATCCTGATAGAGCTGACCCGTCCCTGTGGACGGAGATGCCAGGACCTGCTGGAGGAAATTCATCTAACAGTTGGCCTGGAAACTAGGGATCCCTCGAGAGGAGCTGGATTCTGGTAAGGGACAGAGCAGTCTGGGCTGACCTTCTCAGCTTGTTGGCACTGTGACCCTCATCAGAAATAGCAGAAGGCAAGTGAAATTTGTAGTGCATATAAAATGATCGATATCAAAAGTTTCCCCAAACTACATGTGAAGAACGGTATAGACCTAGTGCTGTGTACAATGTGTCTGAAGAAGAATGACATTATTTTTCAATCATGACAAATTTTACTCTCTCCCACCACATACGCTTACGCTCA
This sequence comes from Ancistrus triradiatus, assembly GCA_025084515.1. Lineage (NCBI taxonomy): Eukaryota > Metazoa > Chordata > Actinopteri > Siluriformes > Loricariidae > Ancistrus > Ancistrus triradiatus. The sequence goes on along the minus strand of JAJAGP010004219.1, from coordinate 12,233 downwards.
GTGGCCGCTTTATTAGAAACACATTGCAAGTACTAGGCTGGACACCTTTTTTACCTCAGAACTTCATGAATCCTTCTCGGCATAGATTCAACGAGGTGCTGAAAACATTCGTCTGAGATTTCAGTCCATACCGACATGACAGCATCATGCAGATTTGCCTTCTGCTGTAGCTCATCTGCTTCAATTGTGATATGTAGGGCATTCAGAGATGAACTTCTGCATACCTTGGTTGTAATGAGTGGTTACTTGAGTTACTGTTACCAGTCTGGTCATTTTCCTATGACCTCTGGCATCAACAAGGCATTTTCACCCAGAGACCTTCTGCTCACTGGGTGTTTTCTCTTTTTCAGACCATTCTCTCTAAACCCTAGAGATGATAATGCATGAAAATCCCAGCAGATCATCAGTTTCTGAAATGCTCAAACCTGCCTATCTAGTACCAACATGCCACGTTCAGTCATCACCTTTCCTCCCCATTCTGATGTTTGATTTGAACTTCAGCAGGTTGTCTTGACCATGTCTACATTGAAGTATGCCAGTATTTTATTATACAACAGGAAAAAAGCTTCCGAATTTGATAATGATGAACAATCTCTTATTCTGATAAACCAAAAGTACTTCAGAATTTTCAGAGACATTTACTGGCTTTTCTGAGAAGCACGGTTCATACAAGTAACCAGGCTTATACGTCTCAGCTACAGTGTGAGAAGGCTCGGAAGCTTAAGCAGCAAACCACAGGGAAAGAAATAATGTAACCTTCATGCCGTATGTCTCTAGCACGCAGCAGGGTGCCCACAGAACTTTGTCATAGCTCCAGGGTGTCAACAATGTGCCATAACCCAGAGGAGAAGAGAGGAAACACAGAGGGAACAGAGGACAGCTAGGAGATTATGACGTGTTGAGCAGCTGCTTTCACACAGAAAATATCCAAGGCATAAGATGATGACAACTGAAGCCTTAGTAATTACAAATACAGTGGAAACTCAGAATTCGATCTTAATTGGTTCTGGAAGGGCATTCGAGCTCCAGTTTGTTCAAAGTCAGAATCAAATTTCCCCATAAGAAGTAATGCAAACAAGATTAATCAGTTCCCGACCCCCATATGATTGATTATTTATGCCTATATTCGTATGACATTAATGGTTAAAAGCATGAATAAGCAAAGGAATGTCATACAATGCATAAAATCAATAAAGACATGATATAAGTGAAATATGAAGGCATGAAATAGGCAGTGAAAATAAAATGAACCTTTATAGCCCTCGAGACGAACGCAGTTTCAGCACGTCTTATATCACTGGGACAGTGGCGCCGAGTCTGAGGGCGTGACTGAAATTGTGCCATAGACTGATATAATATACATGTACATAAAAATACAACTTAAAGATACAAAAAACCGACAAAATGATTCAAATGTGATGCTGACAATGTGATTTTCTGAGCAGCCCACGTGATCATACAAACAGACTTAAAATGTACATGTACAGTTTCAATTCATTTACACAAATTTGAGATAAAGTCAATGATCGACGATAGTTTCTGTGACGTGAAGTGAATGAAGTCCAATCTACGAGGAATAACCACAAAATCATTCTAAAATAAATCTAATTATCAGATAAAGTTAGACTGTAATATGCGTAAAATGCTTAGGGTCGCACCCCATTTCTTCTTCTTCTTCTTCTTCTTTTGGCTTTTATGGCAATTAGCATACCTCATTGATTCATTATCACCACCAGCTGGTGGTTGGAAGATCACATTACTGAGTGCTCCATTTATGATGCTGATGTTCAATGTCAGAATTACTGTTCGAATTTGTGGAATCAAGGAATGTCCGAATTCTTTGACTAAAGAGGCGTTTCAGAAGTCTGATACTCATTGGAAGAGTGAAGTAAACAGCAAGTGAAAGTAACAGGGGTATATGCATCCCTTAATAGCTAGTAATTGATGCATACTTTACCAAATCATAAATATTGGCTGCATTACATTTCAGGGGATGCATTCTTCAAAGGATGCTGTCTATGCGGTCTACAAAGGGGTGTCCTTCAAAAGCCGTGTAGGCCGCGAACACGCAGGAAGGCTGAACCAAAATTAGGTGGTTTTGCTCTACAGCAGATTTTCCAGTTTGCGTCACAGCACGTAATTACACCTCGGGATATAGTTGGAATGATGAAGGGTTTACATCCGTTGGATCCTTTGTTGACATGGCGAAGGTGGGCCTGCATTTCTCTGCCGCATATGAAGGAGCCTTGGAGATGGGACAGCCTAGGCGTGCCGCTATTGACGCAATGCAACCGTCTTCAAAATGCAGCCTCTGAAATGAAAATGGGCCCGGGTGGCCGCAACTATTAAGTGGGAAAATACTTCATCTTTGCCAGAGGCTTAAGTCCAAGAAAGAAGTCCAAAATCTGAATATTAATGAACAGCTGCTATGAACCTCTCTCGCCCTTTTCTCCAAATTCAGCACTAATGAACTGACCCAGTGTCATGACATCATTTTTATATATATACAGTGTGGCAAAAAAGTATTTAGTCAGCCACTGATTGTTGCAAGTTCTCGACTTCTTAGAAAGATGAGAGAGGTCTGTAATTTTCATCATAGGTACACTTCAACTATGAGAGACAAAATGAGAAAAAAAAAATCCAGGAAATCACATTGAGGATTTTTAAAGAATTTAACTGTAATTTTATGATGGAAAAATAATTATTTGGTCAATAACAAAAGTTCAACTCAATGCTTTTGGATCATAACCTTTGTTGGCAATGACAGAGGTCAAATGTTTCCTGTAAGTCTTCACCAGGTTGGCACAAACTGTAGCTGGTTATTTTGGCCCATTCCTCCATGCAGATCTCCTCTAGAGCAGTGATGTTTTTTGGGGCTCTATTTTGTTTTATCTGACCAACATGATATTCTCCCAATCCTCTTCTGGATCATCCATATGTCTGTGGCAAACTTCAGATGGCCCTGGACATGTACTGGGCTGCTTAAGCAGGGGGGCACGCCTGGCACTGCAGTCCCTCTCGGCCGTAGTGTTTTACTGATGGTAGCCTTTGTTACTTTGGTCCCAGCTCTCTGCAGGTCATTCATCAGGTCCCCTCCGTGTAGTTCTGGGATATTTGCTCACCGTTCTCATGATCATTTTGACCCCTAGGGATGAGTGATTCTTGCATGGGGCCCCAGATCGAGGGAGATTATCAATGGTCTTGTATGTCTTACATATACGGGAGGATGCTCCCACAGTTGAGGGGGGATTACTAAGGGGGGAAAGAAAATTCACACCAACCTGCTTGCCTATTGTAGATTTCACTCTTACAAGCCTGATGCAGGTCTACAATTTTCTTCCTGGTGTCCTTCGACAGCTCTTTGGTCTTGGCCATGGTTGAGTTTGGAGTCTGACTGTTTGAGGCTGTGGACAGGTGTCTTTTATACAGATAACGAGGGGTCAAACAGGTGCCATTAATACAGGTAACGAGTGGAGGACAGAAGAGCTTCTAAAAGAAGAAGTTACAGGTCTGTGAGAGCGCCAGACGTCTTGCTTGTTTGCGGGTGATCAAATACTTATTTTCCACCATGATTTACACTTAAATTTTTTTAAAAAATCCTACAATGTGATTTCCTGGATTTTTTTTCTCATTTTGTCTCTCATAGTGAAGTGTACCTATGATGAAAATTACGGACCTCTCTCATCATTCTAAGTAGGAGAACTTGAACTCAGTGGCTCACTAAATACTTTTTTTGCCTACACTGTATACACACGTCTCTACCACGTTCAGAAAAACTGCCCGATTGTCCCTGCAACCTTAAGTGTGGTGAACATTTTTTCTACAACAAATTCACAGCACACAGTAATTCTAAATCATTCTTTGCTTTGAAACTCACTTTGTGAGACTGAAATGGTGCTTGGGTGGGCATTTTTCAACATTACATTCCGAATTGCATAGTTGTGTAGTAGTCTGTGCTGACATAAAGACAGCACTTTGCATAAATAGATAACACTGTTAGAACAAGATGTGACAGTTATGGAAGCTGATGCTAGGACAGAGTGCACTAATACTCGCTTTTTATGCTTTGTCGCATAGTAATCACTGATCCCATAGATTTATGAGTTGCCATTTCAAATTATGCCAGCTATTGGTGATGGATGCAAATGTAATAAGTGTTACCTTGAACCTGGCACAGAATGTTGGCTAGAAGCATTAGATAACACTTTCAATGAACAAACTACTTTGGTTACTCCAAAGTAGCCAACAAGCATTTTTTCTAGCCATCCTAACAACCTCATCGGAAACACAAAGCAGAAAATTCTACAATCAGTACTGTCACGGTCTTAGAAAAAATATTGGTACCATTCTTTGCACCCCTTCAATCCAACTGCCACTCGATGGTTCAGTGTTCTACATCGCTAGACTGATAAATCTGCTGTTATCATTTCCCACAAATCACTGAAGCAGAATTAAAGTCTAAAAGAGAAGCAAGGCTGAGAACGGACATATTAAAAAAAAAAAACCCTAATAAAAGCTTGACATGACTGACTGGATCTCTATCAGTCTTGGTCTGAAGTGTACAGTCTGTCTCTGAGAGCATGTGCAAAGACGGAGAACAAGCTAACAGATTGCACCTGTGAATGTGATATAATTAATAGAATTAATTTCAAAGGAAATTTCAGCATATTAAGAAGAAACAAGTTCTTAGAAAGGTCAAAAATCAGCACTTATCTTAAGATAAATTGGCTTAATCAATCATTCATCTACCTTACATTTACAGCATTTAGCAGACGCCCTTATCCAGAGCGACTTACAATTGATACAATCTTACAATCCAAGCCATTGTGGGTTAAGGGCCTTGCTCAAGGACCCAACAGTGGCCAGCTTGGCAGAGGCGGGATTTGAAACCCTGGATGTTCTGGTCCATAGTCCAGTACCTTTAACCGCTAGGCTACCACAGTCATTCATTGCCTAATCCTCTTATCCTAGTCAGGGTCGTGGGAGAGGCGGTGCCTAGCCAGCGACACAAGGCAGGAACAACCCCTAGAGGTTGGCCAGGGTGCCAATCCATCATAGGGCACATACACTCACGCACTAAGGCACACTTTGGAAACTCCAATTAACCTAACATGCATCTTTGGAATGTGGGAGGAAACCGGAGTACCAGAAGAAAACCCACGTGAATACGAGGAGAACATGCAAACTCCACACAGATGGAGCCCAAGGTCAGGATCCAACCGGGGGATCAGAGCTGTGACGCGACAGTGCTAACCACTGCACCACCATTCCGGTTTAATCAGTTTAAATTTGTTTAGTCTGTGTTTTGTATTTCATGTTTTGTCTGGTCAGCTTCATGTCATTTGTTAATACTCATCCATTCCTGCATTTCAGGTCTGCAACACATTCCAAAAATGAGCATTTACCAACATGTAATGTTACCATTCCGCCTCACAATTTTGTCTATTTGATTTGTTCATTTGGTTTAACGTCATCAGCACACTTGGCTATACACACGACAGGAATAAAGTTACATAGATACACACGTTTCATCAGTACAAGATCAAAATCAATCCCAGTTGAGGGCAAATTAGTAACTCGTATGTCTTTGGACTGTGGGAGGAAACAGGAGTACCCAGAGTAAACCCAGACAGACATGGGGAGGACATACAGACCCCACACAGAAAGGACCCAGGTCCTTTGTGGTGTGAAGCTACGGTGCTACCCATCGAGCCACTTCAACACTCCTCCTCCTCACAATGCTTCAAAGACATTTTACATTTTACATTTACAGCATGTAGCAGACACCCTTATCCAGAGCGACTTACAATTGATACAGTCTTACAATCCAAGCAATTGTGGGTTAAGGGCCTTGCTCAAGGACCCAACAGTGACAGCTTGGCAGAGGTGGGATTTGAACCCTGGACCTTCTGGTGCATAGTCCAGTACCTTACCCGCTAGGCTACCACAGTCCCACATTTTGCTACTGAGAATACCAAGTGATTGTTTCAGGTGTTGTTTTGTCACATTCTTCCTGAAAACACGTCTTGAGGTGTGTAACAGTATGAGGTTGTTGCATTTTTGTTTCAAAATTCTCCACACATTCTATATGGGGGACAGGTCAGGACTGCAGGCAGCAGTATCTGTACCCTCTTCTTTCACAGCCACGCCTTTGCAATGCGTGCAGCATGTGGTTTTGCACGTCCCTGGAACAGATACCATTTTGCAGGCAGCAATCGTGTTGCTCTCTAAAAACTCAATGTACTTTTCTGCTTTAAAGCTGCCATCACAGTAGTGTAAAAGAACTTTACCAAAGGAACAGACAACCCCATACCATGACAGACCCTGGCTTTTGGACTTACAGCTGATAAAAGTCTGCATGGTCCTTTTCGTCTTGGGTGCACACTGTCCATTTTTCCCCCCAAAAAAGATCTGGAATACTGATATGTCTGACCACAATACACATTTCCACAGTCCATGGGACATCTTCGTTATCCAGTGACAATGCTCTTTGGTTGAACATCCATGACCATTTCAAACACACTGTGTGTGTTCTTACCTTATAAGACACTTTGTCAGTACAGACTGTAGGTCTAGACATGACACAGCATTTGCCATCATTTTGACCATCATCCTCTAGCTTCCCATCCATTCTAAACCCAGCAGTGACATTAAGATAAGCTAGAAACCACAGCAACAGTGATATACTGTATCTGATACATTAATACACCTCTAACATACTACCAAGTCAATGGTGCTACTATGCTGATAACAGATCTGTTGGACAGCTGAATAACTGTCCAAAAAAATGACGAGCTAAGAATTGATTGCATGTTGACTGAACTCGAGGCTTCTGTCATGGCAATCAAGCTTGCTGTATTTGCTCACTTACATACACAGTGCCCAATGTACCCAAGGTCCACGGGAAGGTAATTAGAGCCGATGTCAAGGAATCTTCTCATAAGCCTGCCAGTAATATTTAATAAGCACGATCTACAGTCTGACCCTGAGGTTTTGCGTCCTCAGATGCAGTGTGTGCGCAGTCCTCAACGAGCATTAGTATTCCAATCAGAAAAACAGAAACTCAAGCACTATACTCTTTCTAATGTAATTATCCTGGAGCAACGACAAAGATGATTCTTCTGGCGTGAGATGTCTTGCAAGTGGGCTTTACAGTTCTATTAAAATCTAACGTTCAGCCAGAATGACAGAAATCTGTGTTTATGAAGGCTTTTTAGAAGCAGAAAAGTATTACATATGTCATTAATGGTCACTTTTTAAACGGCGCGACCACGTGAAGCATCCGCACTTATGGGCTGGGTCCGAAATGGTCCCCTAGTGGCTAATCACTGCATCTACATACTACAGTAAATAGATTACCCATAGGGAACAATTCAGCATCATGGGGGCTGAGACCTAACCAGAAGCACAGCGTGCAAAACAGGAACCAACCCCAGACAGAGCAATCCACTGCAGATCACATGCACACATGCCCTATATGAGGTTTTTAAAGGTGATGCTGATATTAAGAGAGCAGGGTGACCGATGGCCAATATATAATGCCAATATCACTTTTTTTGTTACTGATAAAACTAATATTAATAAATGAGACACCAAATAGCTAAACTTAACTCTTTTATAAATGAATACAAAGAAATATTAAATGTTTTCGCACTTAACAACATTAATGCCAGATAACAGAGTCATCTTGTTTCTGGGAGAAAAAATAAAAGTGTGTACAAACTTGGAAAAAACAATGTTAAAATAGTGCATATGGTAGCAGCATCATTTTTTTTAAAACCCAGCCCCAGATAAGAGCTGCAAGTTGTAATGCTGGAAACAACATTTTCATGTTCTCATAAATGGCCCCACTCTCACTGAATGTTCTGTGTTTTTAGTCACTCAGTTTATGAGCTGTAAGTTGTAATGCAGGAAAGCAAAGTTTCCCTCATTTGCTCCATGATTTTTGAATATGAACTCATGAACACAGGCGTTGGCCCTGGTGATACTTTGGTTGCACTATGGGGCAGGTCGAATTTCCATTGAAGAAAACCAGAATATACTTAGTACACATTTAAAACTAAGTGTGGCTACACATTAAGATCCTCAGTGTTTTTAAGCAGCGGTTCTTCTGAGTTTCACCTAGTATCACTAGAATGTATTAAGAGAACTGGCATAAGGAACTCCAATTCTGAAGTCTACTGTCACTTCTACAAAAATACCAGAAGTTGAATCTGTTCATCTGGACATCAATGGTGCTGGTACCAGTCGTTATGCAAAGGTGCTGTATATAAGATTGGGGAAGTTTTCCAACTGCTGAGACTGAAGAAGTCACTTAGATGAGTGACGAAACGTTTCTCCAACAAAATCTATGTCCAGATGAACAAATTCAACTTCTGGGATTTTCTTACCTGGATCATTGAGCATGCATCAAGACGTTCTACAAAAATAAATAGTTTAATTTCCAAATATATTTGACTTTCTCAAAAAGCACTCATTAGAAGGTGCAAATACAAACAAGAGTAGGTTGTGACTGAGGAATGAATAAAATGTCTGCACATTCATTTAAATGCTAATGAATTCACCAACGCTCAGTCTGCATGCATTACTTTAAATACCACAGCCAAAACCACAGCATTAGATTACAATGTACAACCTACAACACCAGACATGTTTTCATCTTATCCTGAAGGGAAAATCCTTAAACGATCCAAATCCCTAACACTTCTGCTCCTAGTAATCATCATAGGATTTATATGGACCTGTTCGTTGTTAACCTCTCAAACATGGTTTCTGCTTGGTACACAGAAAAATACATTTGAAAACACAGACTCTTTGGAATAAATAGGTCTAATACTGTTCTTAAACCATTCTTAAACAATGTAGGAAAACAACTAACTGATTAACAATGTAATCTGACATTAAAAACATTTCTGTAATTGACAATTTCCTGATAAGATTATCCTGGAGTTACAGAGCTACAGTCCTGCATAATTATTAGCACCCATGGTAAGAAATTCAACTTTTGGTAAATTAGCTTAGTCTCAAAGTGAAAAAAAATTTAACAAAAAGGGCACCCCGCATTCAACACTTCCCTAACATGCATGTCTTTGGACTTTGGGAGGAAACCAGAGTACCCAGAGTAAACCCACACAGACACGGGGAGGACAGGCAGACTCCACACAAAGGACCCAGGCCGCTCCACCCTGGGATTGAACTCATTCTTACCCAGGACCGTCGATGCTACCCACTGAGCCACCATGCCACCCCAGGTCCTTTTGTGCAATCTCCTCTGTAGACTCCACATGTTGGACAATGAGTGTAGAAAAAAGAAGGTGTACCTATTAAAGTGTCCAATGAGTGTATATCCAAATTTTCAATAGCCATAGGCACAGACCAACTGCCATTTCTGACCCCTTTTCTTCACTAGTCACCCCCTACCTATGCCAATGACACCATCTTACAATAAGATAATGTAAGAGTTAAGACTAGCAGAGAAAGTCACGAGTACCACTGTTTATTTGGTTTAATTAACTTCTTGAGCATCAGTGTGTGTATATATACATACATACATACATAGTGGGGCAAAAAGTATTCAGTCAGTCACTAATTGTGCAAGTTCTCCTACTTAGAAAGATGAGAGAGGTCTGTAATTCTCATCATAGGTACACTTCAACTATGAGAGACAAAACCAAAAAAAAAAAATCCAGGACATCGCATTGTAGGATTTTTAAAGAATTGAATTGTAAATTATGGTGGAAAATACAGGGGTTGGACAAGGAAACTGAAACACCTGTCATTTTAGTGTGGGAGGTTTCATGGCTAAATTGGACCAGTCTGGTGGCCAATCTTCATTAATTGCACATTGCACCAGTAAGAGCAGAGTGTGAAGGCTCAATTAGCAGGGTAAGAGCACCTTTGGTCACTCGTGCCAATGCCAAACGTCAGTTTCAATGGTGTGCAAAGAGCGCAAAATCTTGGGCTGTGGACAATTGTGAAAACATGTATTGTTTCTCTGATGAGGTCCACCTTTACCGTTTTTCTCCACATCTGGGAGAGAGTACGCGTGTGGAGAAGCCCCAAAGAAGCGTACCACCCAGACTGTTGCATGCCCAGAGTGAAGCCATGGGGGTGGATCAGGAAGCGAGTCAGGAGGGAAACGTTTTCCTCCACCAGCATCACATAGTGACCTGACCACTATCCTGCAAGAAGAATGGCTTAAAATCCCTCTGACCACTGTGCAGGACTTGTATGTGTCATTTCCAAGATGAACTGACGCTGTATTGGCCGCAAAAGGAGGTCCTACACCATACTAATAAATTATTGTGGTCTAAAACCAGGTGTTTCAGTTTCATTGTCTAACCTCCACCATACTTAACACAAGGGATGTGAGATAGAGGGGAAGCCAACCTCGGTGCAGTTTGTTCACTCATTTTTAACTTCAGTCATGTGCTTTTAGGTAGAACGCTAGCTAGGCTTGTGGCACTCATTGCACATGCGCAGTAACTAGCCTACCCGGCTACATGAACTTTTTAGGCATGTTTTGGCTTGTTTTTTGCAATGGATGTGACATAGTCAGATTGCACATCTTTAAAACATCAACCAAGATATTAGTGACAATACAGCACACCCCTAATTAACAGTGGGTATCAGGTTCTCTTCAGTATAGTCATCTTTTTTTACTCCAAATCTACCTAGATAGTTTGTTCCCAAAATGTTAAATTTTGGTTCTGAAAACAACACCGTTCCAGTCAAAGTCCTTTAGCTAACTCCAGGTGCTTACGTATGTAGTGAGCTGCCAAAATTTCCAAATAATCTGTTGGCATGGAGGTGGCATCTAATGAACACGGAATATATATGTGATGAACCACTGAGGTGATTCCACCTGAATATATACAGCTGGGTCTACAACATGACATCTATGGCTATACATCCATTCTAAAAAAGGAAATCAAAAAGAAAAACAATTGCACATCGACTCCAATAGAAACACAATTTATTCACTGTAGCCTGACAGTTGCTATCACTTTGTTGGTGAAATCATTACTATGTTTAATGAAGGTGCAGTTGATTTCCCATTCTTTCAGCATTTCCTATTAAGAGTTGATTTGTATTTACAATTTATTTTGCTTTCCAGTCTCACTAACGTACAACCCTGTATCAATATTTTGTCATTTCCTTGCATTTATATATAAAGCGCACAAATGTGTGTAGTATTTAATATTTTGCATGGGTCACATGTTCAGTAGCAGTCTGAACCCTTAATACCAAATCTGATGAATGCACATTCTAGTCAGGAATGCTTTTCTGTCAGAGGAACTTAAGGGGTGATATGTCATACAGGAAGCTTTCATGGGGTTTTAAGTGGTTGTTCTACATTTTGTAGGGGTCACACATTCTGATAACATCAGCCAAATTCAGCGACCACTAGGCTACCTATGATAAATAAGCTCTATTCATGAATTCTTCTTCGTGTGAGAAATTAAATGGGTGACAAGTCCTCTAAAGAGATTTGATTCATTTTTAACTATATGTTCTGTATTCTGAGAGCAGCTCTCAAGACCGGTGACCTCTATGCCAAGTCTGCTTTTTAAAGGACTATTGAAAATATTTGGTTAGCAATAAACCGGTGCATCTGCAATTACAAACATCCTACCTCGCATGTATTCCATCCTGCCTTTTTCAAGAGGACAAGCATCCTAGAACTGACCTGACTAATGCTTATTTAGCTGAATGGAAGCAAATCCCCGAAATCTAGTTTAAAGCTTTGCAAGAACAGTAACAGCAGCAGACGAACTCCATACTAATGTGCAAAGTGTTTTCATTTCCATACACTTTTGGCCAATGTATAATATATGACTAAGAAAATTAACATTATGGTAGAGAGATGATAATCATAATTTTATAAACACAGGATTTCTTGACTGACTCAGTCATTTATGGAAACCAAGCCAATGTCCTCGTAAATTAAGTGAAAAAGCATTATTCGTAGTGCTAACTGTCATCATTTCCGATTCGGAGATTATTTACAATTTCATATCAAAGGTCTGAATGTGGAAAAGAGGGTGCTGGATGACTATCATTTCACTGCCAGTGCAAGCCATTAATCACTTGTCATGCTGCATGTCCTCATAGGCCTTGTACAGGTACCTATCTAAACCCAGAGTCTGGTTTTTGCATGCTTTGAATGCAGATGTGACTTTTCTTTAACCAACAAACATGGCATGATGCAATGCATTACAAAAGGAGTCGAG
>JAJAGP010004218.1:27500-54197 GCA_025084515.1 Ancistrus triradiatus | reverse complement strand
ACGATACATGGCTCCGTTCATTCTTCCATTAACACAGATCAGTCGAGGGAGATTATCAATGGTTTTGTTTGTCTTCCATTTTCTGACAATTGCTCCCACAGTTGATTTATTCACACCAACCTGCTTGCCTATTGTAGATTCACTCTTCCCAGCCTGGTGCAGGTCTACAAATTTCTTCCTGGTGTCCTTTCACAGCTCTTTGAAGTTACATGTCTGTTAGAGCCACAAATCTTGCTTGTTTGTGGGTGACCAACTAGTTTTTTTCCACCATGACTTACAATTAAAATCTTTAAAAATCCTACAGTGTGATTTCCTGGATTTTTTTTCTCATTTTGTCTCTCATAGTTGAAGTGTACCTATGATAAAAATTACAGACCTCTCTCATCTTTCTAAGTAAGAGAACTTGCACAGTCAGTGGCTGACTAAATACTTTTTGCCACACTGTATATCTCAAGCATAAATGCAAAGTATAAAGAACACAACTGAGGATAAAATCAACTGTTTTAAATCTAGATTCCCAGTTACAAAATGGAGCCCAGTTAAGACTGAAGTGTAAGGTGGAATTATAAGTGAGAGTTGTTTATCTTCAAACTTGGCTCTAAAACAGCCTGTTGTCTTACTGAGGAAGTCCTGATCTTCAGCCTCTTCCTCTTTAATGATATTTATTTGGATTTATCTGTTCTGGTTATCCACAGAGTCTAATGGCCCTCTGTTTGAAGTACAAGTGTCTGTCTGAACAGCTTCACCCACCTAATGATTTAAGAACAATAACAGTTATCCATGAAAGAAAGACAACAAACTACAGTGGTTCAAAAAAGTATTTAGTCAGCCACTGATTGTGTAAGTTCTCCTACTTAGAACGACAAGAGAGGTCTAATATTTTCATCATAGGTACACTTCAACTATGAGAGAGAAAATGAAAAAAAAAATCCAGGAAATCACATTGTAGGATTTTTAAAGAATTTAATTGTAAATCATGGTGGAAAATAACTATTTGGTCACCCACAAACAAGCAAGATTTGTGGCTCTCACAGACTTGTAACTCCTTCTTTAAGAAGCTCTTCTGTCCTCCACTCATTACCTGTATTAATGGCACTTGTTTGACCTCGTTATCTGTATAAAAGACACCTGTCCACATCCTCAAACAGTCAGACTGCAAACTGAACCATGGCCAAGACCAAAGAGCTGTCGAAGGACACTAGGAAGAAACCTGTAGACCTGCACCAAGCTGAGAAGTGTGAATCTACAATAGGCAAGCAGGTTGGTGTGAATAAATCAACTGTGGGAGCAATTGTAAGAAAATGAAAGACATACAAGACCATTGATAATAATGTAAATGATAATCTTCCTCGATTGGGACCCCACGCAAAATCTCGTCCCGTGGGGTCAAAATGATCATGAGAATGGTGAGCAAAAATCCCAGAACTACAGAGGAGAGACCTGATGAATGACCTGCAGAGAGCTGGGACCAAAATAACAAAGGCTACCATCAGTAACACACTACGCCGAGAGGGACTCAGATCCTGCAGTGCCAGGCGTGTCCCCCTGCTTAAGCCAGTACATGTCCAGGCTAGTCTGAAGACAGCATATGATGAAGAGGATTGGAAGAACATCATGTGGTCAGATGAAACCAAAATCCAACTTTTTGGTAAAAACTCAACTTGTCTTGTTTGGACGAAGAAGAATGCTGAGTTGCATCCCAAGAACACCATACGTACTGTGAAGCATGGGGGTGGAAACATCATGCTTTGGGGCTGTTTTTCTGCAAAGGGGACAGGACGACTGATCCGTGTTAAGGGAAGAATGAACGGGGCCACGTATCATGACATTTGAAGTCAAAACCTCCTTCCATCAGTGAGAGCATTGAAGATGGAATGTGGCTGGGTCTTCCAGCATGACAATGATCCCAAACACACCGCTCGGGCAACAAAGGAGAAGGTCCATCAAAAGCGTTTCAGGGTCCTGTAGTAGCCTAGCCAGTCTCCAGACCTCAACCCCATAGAAAATGTGTGAAGTCCGTGTTGCCCAGAAACAGCCCCAAAACATCACTGCTCTAGAGGAGATTTGCATGGAGGAATGGGCCAAAATACCAGCTACAGTGTGTGCCAACCTGGTGAAGACTTACAGGAAACGTTTGACCTCTGTCATTGCCAGAAAAGGTTATGTTACATAGTACTGGGTTGAACGTTTGTTATTGACCAAATACTTATTTTCCACCATGATTTACAATTAAATTCTTTAAAAAACCTACAATGTGTTTTCCTGGATTTTTTTTTTTTCACATTTTGTCTCTCACAGTTGAAGTGTACCTATGATGAAAATTACAGACCTCTATAATCTTTCTAAGTAGGAGAACTTGCACAGTCAGTGGCTGACTAAATACTTTTTTGCCCCACTGTATATACACATGTGGACACAATTGTTGGTACCTCTCAGATGATTAAAGAAAAACCCACAATGGTAACAGAAATAACTTTAATCTGAAAAAAGTAATAATAAAAGTCTATGAAAATGAACAAATGAAAGTCAGACATTGCTTTTTAACCATGCTTTAACAGAATTATTTAAAAAAAAAATAAACTCATGAAATAGGCCTGGACAGAAATGATGGTACCCTTGAAAAATGTGACCAAAGGGACATGTTAAATCAAGGTGTGTTCACTAATTAGCATCACAGGTGTCTACAGTCTTGTAATCAGTCAGTGGGCCTGTATACAGGGCTTCAGGTAGTCACTGTGCTGTTTGGTGACAAGGTGTGTACCACACTCAACATGGTCCAGAGGAAGCAAAGGAAAGAGTGTCAGGACATTAGAAAGTTAATTCTAGACAACCATGTTAAAGGTAAAGGTTATAAGACCATCTCCAAGCAGGTTGATGTTGTTGTGACTACAGTTGCATATATTATTCATAAATTTAAGACCCATGGGACTGTAGCCATCCTCCCTGGACGTGGACGCAGGAGGAAAATTGATGACAAATCAAAGAGACGGATAATACGAATGGTAACAAAAGAGCCAAAAAAACTTCTAAAGAGATTAAAGGTGAACTTCAAGCTCAAGGAACATCAGTGTCAGATCGCACCATCCGTCGATGTTTGAACCAAAGTGGACTTAATGGGTGACGACCAAGGAGGACACCATTGTTGAAAACAAAACATAAAAAAGCCAGACTGGAATTTGCCAAACTACATGTTCACAAGCCACAAAGCTTCTGGGAGAATGTCCTATGGACAGATGGAACTATTTGGCAAGGCACATCAGCTCTATGTTCACAGATGGAAAAATTAAGCATGTCAAGAAAAGAACACTGCCCCTACGGTGAAACATGGAGGAGGCTCTGTTATGGTCTAGGGCTGCTTTGCTACATTTGGCACAGGGTGTCTTGAATCTGTGCAGGGTCTAATGAAGTCTCAAGACTATCAAGGAATTCTAGAGAGAAATGTGCTGCCCAGTGTCAGAAAGCTTGGTCTCAGTCGCAGGTCATGGGTCTTGCAACAGGATAATGACCCAAAACACACATCTAAAAACACCCAAGAATAGCTAAGAGAAAAACACTGGACTATTCTGAAGTGGTCTTCTATGAGTCCTGACCTGAGTCCTATTGAGCATCTTTGGAAGGAGCTGAAACATTCCGTCTGGAAAAGGCACCCCTCAAACCTGAGACAACTGGAGCAGTTTGCTCATGAGGAGTAGGCCAAACTACCTGCTGAGAGGTGCAGAAATCTCATGGACAGATACAGGAATCATTTGATTGCAGTGATTGCCTCAAAAGGTTGTGCAACAAAATATTAAGATAAGGGTACCATAATTTCTGTCCAGGCCTGTTTCATGAGTTTATTTTTTTAAATAATTCTGTTGAAGCATGGTTGAAAAGCAATGTCTGACTTTCATTTGTTCATTTTCACAGACTTTGTATTTATTATTACTTTTGTCAGATTAAAGTTATTTCTGTTACCATTATAGGTTTTTCTTTCATTAACTGAGGAGTACCAACAATTTTGTCCACGTGTGTAAAACAGTATGTGTGTCCAAAGTAATACACTACTTAGGGTGGTTGCCATTGAAGATAAACCAATTATGCACATTACTAACCTTCACCTGTGAGCAGAGAGGAGCAGGAGTCTCTGGAGGTCTGGCCTCTGCTGAGTTCATTATAAACACTCTAAAGAAGCATACAACAGAAAAAGAGACTCAAAGGATCATAACAATAGCTAGAGGAATTAACCTCTTAGCACTGGCCAGGAGAGATCATTGTAGACCTGCAATACACCAGCACTAACCATGAGAGTCCAGATTATATCAGCACTGGTTGGTTTGTTTGTTTGTTCATTAGTTTTATTTAATGTCTTATCAATCTCAATGATTATATTCACTACAGACATAAGGTTACATCAACACACGAGTCATGGGACAATTTAGAGTGACCAGTTAACCAAACCAAAGGCATGTCTTTGGAATGTGCGTGGAAACTGAAACCCCCTGGGGGTAAACAATACAGACACAGGGAGGAAATGCAAACTCCACACAGGCAGAATCAAAGGTCAAGATTGAACCCGGGATCTTGGAGCTGCGACGCAACTCAGCTAATCACAAGCACTGGTAATCATAAACCTGTTTAAACCAACAATATGCCATCAGTGGCCAGCAGAATATTGTTTACACCTGAATTACACAAGCACTGGCTGTCGGGAACCAGAATAGGCCAGCAATAAACCGCCACTGGTGTAAACTCTTAATAGACAACCAAATGTTCAGGAGAAACCATATTAAACTGCCAATAAACCATTCCACTGCCATCCAAGACTGGTACCCCTTGGCTGTCAGCAGTCCAAGTTTGTAGAAATTTCATTGTACCATTTTTTTCATAAATCCAAGTTAAACATGTGCTATTTGTATAAAAAAAAAACATATTTTGGTTATCTGTTTCTCAAAAACTACCCATAATGCCAAAACCATTCCACTGCCACCCAAGACTGGTACCCCTTGGCTATCACGAGTGCAAGTTTGGACAAATTTCACTATACCATCTTTTCAAAAATCCAAGTTAAACTTGTGCTACCTGTAGGCGACCAAATACACACATTTCATATAGGCTGATTTTGGTTATCTGTTTCTCAAAAATTACCCATAATGAGAAAAAACCATTCCACTGCCACCAAAGACTGGTACCCCTTAGCTGTCAGCAGTGCAAGTATGGACAGATTTCACTGTTCCATTTTTTCATAAACAAATACCAGTCTTTGGTGGCAGTGGAAGGGTTTGCCTACAGGTAGCACAATTTAACTTGGATTTATGAAAAACTGGTACAGTGAAATCTGTCCAAACTTTGACTGCTGACAGCTAAGGAGTACCAGTCTTGGCTGCCCTCAGTAAGACAAAGTCCATGAAGGAATGGTTTGCCAACTTTGATGGAGAACCTGGCTGACTCACATTAAGCCTCGACTTTATCTCCATCAAATGAAATTAATCAGAACACCAACTTATGGGCCAACATCAGTTCCTGACCTCAAAGTAATGTTCCACATTCTACTGGGAAACATTCTCTAACAGAGTGCAGGCTGTTGTAGAATGGTCGGGCCACAATTTGTTGTAAAAAACATGAAAGCATTGATCCATCTGGCCTTGTATCAACAATTTAGGCTGCTCGGGGTGTAATGGTGTGGGGGATATTTTATTGGCACACTAGTATTGTTGCTGACACAGTGTATCATCTTATGATGGCTATTTCCAGCAGGATATCTCAATCTGGTTTATGAACACGACAGTGAGTTTCACTGCCCTCAAACAACCTACACAAACACCAGATCTCAATTCAATAGAGCACCTTTGGGATGTGATGTAATAAATCCAGTAATCCGATAAATATGGAGCTACTGCGTGTCACTACGGACCAAAATCCAAAATCTCTTGTTTCAAGCACCTTGGTGAATCCATGCCACATAGAATGAAGGCAGTTCTTAAGGCAAAAAGGGATCCAAGTTTTTACAAACAACATTCAGCTAGTGGTTTTCTCAGACGCTTTAATAGCGTCAGTATATCTCCGCTAGTCATAAAGTCCTTGCAATTGTTTATATAAGTTAAAAGAGCTCGGTCATATGACAGTAGTGGACAATTACGTCATTTCCTGGACTCGTGGAGGAGGTGGGTTTCAGAGATATGAGATTGACGGTCAGACTCTGTTAAAGGGTTAAACCCAGCGGTACGTCATCGAGGCTGCAGGAGATTAACGTGTAAATTGGATTATCAACTAGAGGTGAGCGGTTTCTCTCATTAAACTTCCAGATGAGCAGAATGTGGAGATATTTAAGAGTATGTAGAAGAAGAAGAGCAGTAGAAATCCAGATGAGTGATCCAGAGTTGCGTTACCTGATCTGGAGCCTCCAAACTCAATTTAGTGCCATAATGTTTCTATCGGACTTTAACTGACTCTTCCACTTTATGTCTGTTTGATTTCTAATGAATTGGACTTTGTAATGATTATAGAAAAGTCATCAGTCAGGACGAACTACAGGATACTTTAGGAACAGTTATAAGGCTTTCCTGAGGAGGAGTTTCTGAAATGTTTGAAATGTTTGAGATTATGAAAAGATTTTTAAAAGACTGAATTCTAATTCCCTCTCACATCTGCAGTGTTTTAGTAACAGACTATGATTTTGCAAAATCTTGGGATCTTGCATGTTCATTAATTGCTAGTCTGCAACTAGATTCATTTCAGATTATTTCCCATCATGCTGTTGGAGAAAACAAAATGTGTTGAGATTTAATGTACCTGCTATATGATTACACTATAAGCATAAAAATCTTCTATTTAGCCTTTTCTTTTAAAAATTGAATGCAATGTTTTGTTGCTTTTCAAATCATATAATCAGAAAAGCAATTTGAGTGAAAGGTTGAATCTCTGGAGAAAGAATTAGCATTCCTTCTACTGGTTTGTGTAAAATCTGGTGATCCATGTTCTCCCAGCATGATTTCACAATATTCCAAAGAGCATATTGTGAAATCTGAACTTGTAATTTCACAAACATGCTTACTTGTTTTTCAGTGGTGCCAAATACTAATAAAATCTGAAAAATATATACATTTTCAGAGGTTCATCACAGATTCACTGCAATTGTTTTGCTGATTATATGATTTGTATTGAAATGCACTGACTTGTATTTGAGTAAAATGGGAAAATTATAATTAGTGGTTTCAGACTTTTGATTCATGTGTGTATGTGCATATATGGGGGACGGAAGAATGTTTTGTGGACTAATTAATGGCAAGAGAGTCGTGTATATTCTGAGTTCTATAATATTTATTATTTTATTTATTGTATATAGTAATAAATATGCAGTTAGCATGGTAGCATCACGGCTCCAGAGGTCCCTGGTTTGATACCAAACTACGATTATGTAGGTAATTGAGTGTATTTCTTACACATAAAATCTAGGCTGTCCATTGATGTAGGGTCCCTTTTTGAGTTTTGATCCTCCCAAGGTTTCATCCTCTATTTTCTATATTTCTGCATGAATATGACCTAAAACATCATCAGATTTTAACACAAGTCCTAAAAGTAGAAAAGAGAACCCAGTTAAAAAGAGGTAGAACGACTTGTGTGCTTAGGGTCGTTGTCTTGCTGCATGACCCGCTTTCTCTTGAGATTCAGTTCATGGACAGATGTCCTGACATTTTCCTTTAGAATTATCTGCTATAATTCAGAATTCATTGTTCCATCAATGATGACAAGCTGTCCTGGCCATATGCAGCAAAACAGGCCCAAACCATGATACTACCACCACCATGTTTCACAGATGGGATAAGGTTCTTATGCTGGAATGCAGTGTTTTCCTTTGTCCAAACATAACGGTTTTCTTTTATACCAAAAAGTTCTATTTTGGTCTCATCCATCCACAAAACATTCTTCCAATAGCCTTCTGGCTTGTCCACGTGATCTTTAGCAAACTGCAGACGAGCAGCAATGTTCTTTTTGGAGAGCAGTGGCTTTCTCCTTGCAACCCTGCCATGCACACCATTGTTGTTCAGTGTTCTTCTGATGATTGACTTATGAACATTAACATTAGCCAATGTGAGAGAAGCCTTCAATTTCTTAGAAGTTACCCTGGGGTCCTTTTTGATCTCACCAATTATTACACGCCTTGCTCTTGTAGTGACCGTTGCTGGTCGACCACTCCTGGGGAGGGTAACAATGGTCTGTCTGACTGTGGATTGGTGGAGTCCAAACTCTTTTAGAGATGGTTTTGTAATCTCTTCCAGCCTGATGAGCATCAACAAATCTTTTTCTGAGGTCCTCAGAAATCTCCTTTGTTTGTGCCATTATACACTTCCACAAACGTGTGTTGTGAAGAGCAGACTTTCATCCCTGTTCTTTAAATAAAACAAGGTGCCCACTCATACGTGATTGTCATCCGATTGATTGAAAACAACTAATTTCATATTCAAATTAACTGCTAATCCTAGAGGTTCACATACTTTTGCCACACACTAATATGTAATGTTGGATCATTTTCCTCAATAAATAAATGACCAAGTATAATATTTTGTCTCATTTGTTTAACTGAGTTTTCTTCATCTACTTTTAGGACTTGTGTAGAAATCTGATGATGTTTTAGGTCAAATTTATGCAGAAATATAGAAAATTCTAAAGGGTTCACAAACTTTCAAGCACTACTGTATGCATGCACACTCGCCTATCAGCCATAACATTAAAACCACTTGCCTAACTTTGTGTAAATTCGCCCTCTGCCAAAATGACTCTGATCTGTCGATACATGGACCCCAAAAGACATCTGTAGGTGTCCTGTGGATTCTGGCAGTCCTATAAGTTGTGAGTTGGGGCATCCATGGATTGGACTTGCTTGTCCAGCACATCCCACAGATGCTAGATCGGATTGAGACCTTGGGAATTTGGAGGTGGCAGGGTGCATAATTATGTGGAAAGATCAGTGCCAGTACAGAATACCATTGTGCAGACCAAGTGCACCCCTTCACAGCAATGTTTAGGTAGTTGATACATGTCAAAGTAGCATCCTCATGATTGCCAGGACCAAACCCTTCCTATAACAAAGGTGGTTTTAATATTATGGGTGATAGGTGTATTTATAGGATGATTGTGGAGATGAAGTCATACTGCAGCAGGTTAATGACCCAAAACACACCAGAAGGATTTGCAGTAATTGCTGCAAGGAAGATCAAAGAGTGCTGACTATCATGAAATTTCCTCCACAGTCACCTGACCTAAACCACATCGAGCATTTATGGAGCTGAGCATTCAGTAACATCACAAGATTATCTTTAGAATGCTGTGAAATCATGCAGGACAATGAAGATCATCAGATTTGCACAAGCTTGTGGAGTCCATGCACCTCAAGTGAGGGCCAAAAGTTTGAAACTGGTAAATAAAAACTATGAATTTATTGTGATGTTTTTCATTACAAATCATATAACCAACATGAACATTTGAGCAATGTTTTATTAAAAGGTATTTACAGTACAGAACTCTTTAGTATTTGGTATGTTTCCCCTTTTGCTGCAATGGCAAAATCAGATGTGTGCAATCGGATGATTCCAGTTATCCAGTTTTGATTTCACAATATTCCAAAGATCATCTTGTGGTGTTACTGAATGCTTGGCTTGATCTCTCTTCAAGTTTCTCATAAACACTCTCTGGGGTTTAGGTCAGGTGACTTTCAAACCTGAGGTGTCAGAGGTAAAACTTTCGGACCAAGACTCAAAAAGGGACCCAATCTCCTTTGGCAGCCTAGATGATATATGTGAGACATGTAAGGATAGTCCATGGTTCAGTCAAATTTAGATTCACTTACATTTTTATGCTGGTTGTATGTTCTGTAATGGAAAACATTGTATGGAATTTAGAAAAATTACAGATAGAAGCAGTTTTCCTGGTACTCTCAGACTTTTCAGACCCACTGCATATCCTGAATGAGTTTTATATTTCTTACTAATGTTAAAAAAAGTCTGTTTTTCCTCTGTGCCTCGGCTTAGCAGGTGTTAGGTATACTGATCTGGGTCTGGAGGCAGGCTAAGCACAGAAAATTTCTTTTTTGCAAGTAGTAAAAAGTAGTCTTGACATATGATTTCTGTCTGGTATCTACAGTGTCTAATTCTATTACTTTGAATAATGTAGAGGGTATTTAACATGGTGTTAAAAGAAGTTCATGCTAAATAGAGAGTTGTGCGAAACATCAACTATCTAAGATGAATCAGAAATGAATTAAGTCTAGCTATTATGCTGTTTTTTGTGTTACTGATATTGAACTACTACTAATTTCACATGGTGCAGTGTGTAGAGTAGAGTGTATACTGCTGCAGTGTGTAGTACATATTTATGGAAGTGTACAGTATGTTTACATCACATCTACTGATTACTTTAATTATAATTGTGTTATTATTTTAGTCTGATTGTTCTTTCATTGTTATTTAGATCTCTTATAATGAATTCAGCAGATGCCAGACCAAACCCTTACACAGACCCTCCAGAGACTCCTACTCTTGCCTACTCACAGGTGAAGGTTAGTAATGGTGTAACAGGTTTATCTTTTTAAAGCATTGAACAGCAGCATGTTATAATAGCTGTTAAGTACAATAAGGACACAACACACAAAAACTTTCTGGTGTAGCCATCAGATGTAAACATCATAAGATGGTACACTGTGGGCATAATGGGTTGCACATGGTCAGCAACAATACTCAAGTAGGCTTTGGTGTTTAAACAATGCTTAATTGGTATTCAGGGGCCCAAAGTGTGCCATTAAAATACCCTCACACCATTACAGCACCATCAGCCTGAACTCGTTGATGCAAGGCAGGATGGATCCACGCTTTTATGTTGTTTACACCAAATTCTGACCCAACCATCCGAATGTCACAGCAGAAATCAAAACTCATTAGACCAGGCAACATTTTTCCAATCTTCTGTTGTACGGGTTAGTGAAAATATGTTAATTGTAGCCTCAGGTTCCTGTTCTTAGCTGATAGGAGTGACACCCGGTGTGAGCTTCTTCTGCTGTAGCCCATCTACGCCAAGTTGCAATGTGTTGTGAATTCAGAGATGCTGTTCTGCATAACTCCGTTATCTTTCTGTCAGCTCAAACCCATTTAATTTTCACCCTCGCTGGATATACATACAGTGGTGCTTGAAAGTTTGTGAACAAATGACCCCAGGGTAACAACTGAAGGCCTCTTTCATATTGGCTAATGTTAACGTTCATGAGACCACCCTCAAAAGAACACTGAACAACAATAGTTGCTGCTCGTCTGCAGTTTGCTAAAGATCACATCGACAAGCCACACCAACATCTCAGAGCTCAAGCTGTTCTAAACTTAGGAATGGGATGAAATTCCTCCAAGCCGGTGTGCAGGACTGATCAACAGTTACAGGAAATGTTTAGCTGCAGTTATTGCTGCACAGGGGGGTCACACCAGGTACTGAAAGCAAAGGTTCACATACTTTTGCCACTCTCTAATATATAATATTGGATAATTTTCCTCAATAAATAAATGACTAAGTATAATATTTTTGTCTCATTTGTTTACCTCAGTTCTCTTTATCTGCTTTTAGGACTTGTGTTAAAATCTGATGATGTTTTAGGTCATATTTATGCAGAAATATAGAAAATTCTAAAGGGTTCACAAACTTTCAAGCACCACTGTATATAAATATTTTTTTTATGCAGACCATCCTCTGTCAACTATAAAGATGGATTTTTATTTAGACCAACCCTAGCAGCAACAACCAAGACACATTCAAAGTCACTTAAATCACCTCTCTTTTCTATTCTGATGCTCAGGTTGAACTTCAGCAGCTTGTTTGATCATGTCTACATGCCTAAATGCATTGAATTGCTGCCATGTGATTGGTTGATTAGATATGTGTTAACGAGCAGTTGAACAGGTGTACCTTCCCTTATTAGAGACACTCAACTAGTAGCTTTTTGGACCTCCTTTGGCCTTCAGTTCCACAGGAGGTCTTCATCTTTTTTGCAAATCCTCCAAACAGATCAAGTTTATTTTTTAATTAAATGAAAGAAGACAATAGGCAGACTGTCTTCTTTTATAAACTTGGTGTGTAGAGTTTATGTATATAGTTTTTTAAAAAAAGAGAAGACAAGATGTTAATTTAAGGCATGGCTAGGGAAAATGAGAAATTTGTAATCCAATGTTTTGTTTATTAAGCTGTTAGGACTATGCCATGCCATTTACTCTCTTCCTTTTCTGATAGCTCCTCTTCAAATCTCTGTAAATATTAACTTTCTAATCTCGATGTGTGTTATTGTTCTTTGATCATTAGGTTGATGAAGATGTGCAGACGGACGTTTGTACATCAGATGGAGAGCCATCAGACTTTATGGAGTACCATTATAGACAATTCCAAATAAAGACTATTAAAGAGGAAGAAACTGAAGATGAAGACTATCCCAGTAAGACAACAGACTGTGTTAGAGTCAAGTTTGAATCTAAATAACATCTTACATTTTAATTTTAACTGGGCTTAATTTTCTAATAAAAAAAATCAATTGTTTAAATACTTTGTATTTTTGCTTGAAATAACTTTTAAATGTATATAATGGAACTTTAGGTGGAGGGGCATCAGGCACTGTGGGACACATCACCCCCATTGATCAACAGAATGGAGGATTCCTGAAGAAGGAAGAACCTGAAGATGACCTCTGTAAGACATTTACATATTATTGTTGATTGTTTTTACCAGGCAGCATGGTGAGGTTGTCATTCATGACCTCACAGGATTATCATGAGTGATCAGTTCTTTTGTCCACTTCTGTTCTCCCTGCATACTCAGTTACGGGCCTGATTAGATCCCCTGGCTTCTCATGTCACTGCTATGCAGAAGATACGCAGCTTTCTTCTCTTTGACTCCAATTGCCTCCCAAGCAACAAAGTCAATCTAAGACTGTCTTGCTGAAGTCTCATTCTGGATGGTTCAGAATCATCTGGACAAAGCTGAACTGATCTACCTACCGGAAGATAACTCATGGACGCTATACCTCTTAATCAACTTAGTCAAATCAACTTAAGTCAGGTTTATTTATATAGTGTGTTTTAGAATGGAGCATTGGCTCAAAGCAACTTTACAATTTTAGATTATCTTCAAATATCTACGGCCCATCCCAAATTGAGCAAGCCTAGCGTGACAGTGGTGAGGAAAAACTCCCTTAATGTTATAAGGAAGAAACCTTGGGAGGACCAAGACTCAGAAAGGCACCCAACACCTTGGGTGGCGTAGATGATAAATGTATGAATGAAACTAATTTATCTAATCTCACAAGTCTTATAGTTCCAACAAAATAATGTAAACATATGGATGTCGCCATTATTTAGTCTGATACACAGTCACTTTAGGATCTTGAGTCCTCAGCAAGAAAGTCCTTGGTGGCATTTCTTCCCCAGCCTAACGGAGGAGGGAGATGATGGATGACAGGAACAACTTGAGTGGAGCTGAATCGGATGAACATCTTACTGTGTGGGGCTGGAACTGGTACAGGAACACAAGCTCGGAGAGAAAACAGAAAATGTAGTTAGTTATTGATTAAGAGCACAGAGTCTATTAAAAATCACTGATGCCATGTGTAGCATGAGTCTCCAACAGCATTAGCTATAGCAGCGTAGCTAGAAAGAGGAGAACCAGAAGGTAACAGGGCCAAGAGGGGTCACATGACACATCGGTAACCCCACGGGAGGCAGAAGACAGCAACCCAACATCCCAGATCACCACAAAACCTTGCAGACAGTATCACCGTCCATGTGTACTACACGGCAAGGCAAAGAGCACTGGTGTGATCAACCACCAGATCTTGCAGATTCTTTCTGCAGAACATCAGAAGGATATGTCCTTATCTGCCCAAAGAATAACCAGAGTATTCATTCAGGCTGTCTATTTCCAGGCTTGATTTCAGTAATACTTTGCTTTCTGGTCTGTCTACATGTTTCTTTGATGTACTACAGCACATTCAAAGTGCTGCCACCCATCTGGTTCACAACTTCAGCCAATGTTTTCTCATATTTCAGTGTATTGGCTCCTCATTGGTCAGAATGGCCCACTGTCCCTGGTCCTTCTGCAGAAGGCTGAAGACTCATAGATTAAGAATACCTAGATTAATGCCTCTTCTGCCCTCTGCACCTTTGTTGTACCTGCTCTTTGTATGTATTGTCATCAACTTTATCCTCAAGCTCTTAGTATTTCTTCTTATGTGTCTTTTTATAATAACAACCGTGCTCAGTGTGAGTACATCCGGAGTTTGAAACTAAATAAACTGGTACTGGTAATAAATACTTACAGACCAAGTACATGCATCGTGAGACCTTCAACTGCCTGTATGTTTTGTAAGTCGCTCTGGATAAGGGCATCCATAGGTATTTTGTCTTGCATATACAGTGGTGTGAAAAAGTGTTTGCCCCCTTCCTGATTTCCTAATTTTTTGCATGTCTGTCACACTTAAGTGTTTCGGAACATCAAACTAATTTAAATATTAGTCAAAGACAACACAAGTAAACGCAGAATGTAGTTTTTAAATGAAGGTGTTTATTATTGAGCGAGCAAAAATCCAAACCTACATGGCCCTTTGTGAAAAAGTGACTGCTGCAGAACCCAATTTCGTTTCAGCTTGAGGTCACAAACAGATGGCCGGACATTGTCCTTCAAGTTTGTTTTGCTAGACAGCAGAATTCATAGTTCCATTTATCACAGCAAGTCTTCCAGGTCTTGAAACAGCAAAACAGCCCCAGACCATCACACTACCACCACCATATTTTACTGTTGGTATAATGTTCTTTTTCTGAAATGCTGTCTTACTTTTACACCAGATGTAATGGGACACACGCCTTCCAAAGAGTTCAACTTTTGTCTCGTCAGTTTACAGAATGTTTTCCCAAAAGTCTTGAGGATCATCAAGATATGTTCCGGAAAAACTGAGACGAGCGTTAATGTTCTATTTGCTCAGCAGTGGTTTTCATCTTGGAACTCTGCCATGCAGGCCATTTTTGCCCAGTCTCTTTCTTATGGTGGAGGCATGAACACTCACCTTAACTGAGGCAAGTGAGGCCTGCAGTTCTTTGGATGTTGTTATGGGGTCTTTTGTGACCTCTTGGATGAGTCGTCGCTGCGCTCTTTGGGTAATTTGTCGACCGGCCACTCCTGGGAAGGTTCACCACTGTTCGATGTCTTCACCATTTGTGGATATTGGATTTCACTGTGGTTCACTAGATTCCCAAAGCTTTAGAAATGGCTTTATAACCCTTTCCAGACTGATAGATCTCAATTACTTTCTTTCTCAATTGTTCCTGAATTTCTTTGTATTTCGGCACGCTGTGTAGTTTTTAAGGCCCTTTTGGTGTACTTCACTTTGCTAGGCAGGTCCTATTTAAGTGATGTCCTGATTGAGAACAGGTGTGGCAATAATCAGGCCAGGGTGTGGCTAGAGACAGTGAACTAAGCTGTGATAAACCATAGTTAAGTATGACAAGGGGGGCAATCATTTTTCACACAGGGCCATGTAGGTTAGGATTTTTTCCCCCTTTAATAATAAACACCTTCATTTAAAAACTGCCTTTTGTGTTTACTTGTGTTGTCTTTGACTAATATTTAAATTGGTTTGATGTTCCGAAACACTCAAGTGTTTCACTCATTTGTCTGTTGCTGTTGTATTTTTGCTTCTTTTCACCCATTGTCTTATCCTGGTTTTATCTCTATATATGATTTTATGAAGCATATGTCTGCTCTGAATGGGAATTATTATTATTATTATTATTACAGATTTTCAGTTTGTATTTTCCCCATTCTCTGCTGCAGATATGAATGACATCCTGCAAGTCTTCCCCTGCTTCACTTGTGCTGTTTCCTGTACATCACAAATTGACCTCGATGAACACACCAGGAGATGCCACTCTGAGCAAAATGGGAAAATGCTGAAACCAAGAGAAATCAAGAAGGAAAATCTGATACCCACAGGAAGCTCCAGTAGTAAACAAATATATAACTTTTACCATAAAACCTCACCTAAGGGACAGGAGAAAGAAACTCACCAATGTTCAACGTGTGGAAAGACTTTCACTCAACAATGGGGTCTCAAATTACATCAGCGCATTCACACTGGAGAGAAACGATTTGATTGCTTGTGGTGTGGGAAGAGTTTTAGTTTCAGTGCAGACCTTATAGATCACCAGTGCATTCACAAAGGAGAGAAACGATATCAGTGCTCACAGTGTGGAAAGAGTTTTACTCAACACAGTAATCTCAAACAACACCAGCGCATTCACACAGGAGAGAAGCCATATTGCTGCTCACTATGTGGGAAGACTTTTAATAACAGAGGAAGTCTCATAAACCATGAGCGTGTTCACACAGGAGAGAGGCCGTATAACTGCTCGCTATGTGGGAAGAGCTTTAGCTCGGTAGGAACTCTCAAAAACCACCAGCACATTCACACAGGAGAGAAGCCATACCACTGCTCACAGTGTGGGAAGAGTTTTAAGGAGAGAGGCAGTCTTACAAGACATGAACGCATTCACACTGGAGAGAAGCCGTTCCAGTGCTTACAATGTGGGAAAAGCTTCAATGAGAGAGGCAGTCTCACAAGACATGAGCGCACTCACACCGGTGAGAAGCCGTTCCAGTGC
The DNA here is from genome assembly GCA_025084515.1 of Ancistrus triradiatus. Taxonomy (NCBI): domain Eukaryota; kingdom Metazoa; phylum Chordata; class Actinopteri; order Siluriformes; family Loricariidae; genus Ancistrus; species Ancistrus triradiatus. The sequence goes on along the minus strand of JAJAGP010004218.1, from coordinate 37,545 downwards.
TTACAGTGTGGTAAGAGCTTTACTGAGAGCAGCAATCTCAAAAACCACCAGCGAATTCACTCGGAAGAGAAGCCGTATCAGTGTTCACAATGTGGGAAGAGTTTTAGTATGAGGAGAATTCTCAAAAACCACCAGCTTATTCACACAGCGGAAAAGCCACATCAGTGCTTACAATGTGGAAAAAGTTTCAGTAAAAAGAGTTACTTCGAATTACATCAACGTATTCACACAGGACAGAAGCCGTATCACTGCTCACAATGTGGGAAGAGTTTTAATGACAGAGGAAGTCTCATAAGTCATGAACGTGTTCACACAGGAGAGAGGCCATATCACTGCACCCTATGTGGGAAGAGTTTTAGCTCAATAGGACCTTTCAAAACCCACCAGTATGTTCACACAGGAGTGAAACCATATCAGTGCTCACAGTGCGAGAAGAGCTTTAACGAGAGAGGCAGTCTGACCAGACATGAGCGCATTCACACAGGAGAGAAGCCGTTCCAATGCATACAATGTGAGAAAAGCTTTACCGAGAGTGGCAATCTCAAAAACCACTTGCGAATTCACACAGGAGAAAAGCCGTATCACTGCTCGTATTGTGAAAAGAGTTTTAATGAGAAAGGAAGCCTCACGAGACACAAGCGGCTTCATACGGGAGAGAAACCATTTCAGTGTTTACTCTGTGGGAAGCGATTTAATGAGAAAGGACCTCTCATAAAACACCAGAGCATTCACACGGGAGAGAAGCCGTATCACTGCGAACAGTGTGGGAAGAGCTTTAATGAGAAAGGAAGTCTAAGAAGACATGAGCGTATTCACACAGGAGAGAGACCGTATCAGTGTTTAAAGTGTGGGAGGAGCTTCACTCATTCAAATACATTAAGTAAACACACGTGTCTGAATCGAATTGAAAAACATTTGACGATGAATTTCACAGATTTAACATGATCAGCTAGTCAAATGACATAATGATTCAGGCACAATGCTATTTAACTGGAGTGACTGGAGGCTTGAACTGTAAACACATGCTGTTAACAGCAAATTTTGACCCCATTATGTGGATGCTGCAGCCGAAATCGAGATTTTGCAAAAGAGGAAAAGTTGGCCAAGTGCTTGGTCACTTTAGCTTCAGAGTCTTGTTATTATCTGACAGGAGTGGAACCCATCCTAGCCTACTTTTGTAGCCAGTTTACTTGATAGTGGTAATTCAAGTAGCTGTCAGCTCTGTCAAATCATATCAAATTTATTTACATAGCACTTTTTACAATAGATTGTTGTGTCAAACCATCTTTATACACATCTTACCCTGTGTCCAACTACAGACCTGTTTCCCTCCTTCCGTTCCTGTCCAACACCTTTGAGCCTGCTGAAAGTAAGACAGGTGTTCTTCATAGATCAGTTCTTGGTCCACTCCAGTTCTCCCTGTGCACAGGGCTCATTGATTAGATCCCATGGCTCATATCATGGCTAGGAAGAAGATAGTCAACATTACATTCTCTTCATCCACCCCCTAAGATTCAAACTAGGTATCTGACTACAGTACTGATTAGGGGTGTAACAATACATTTTTCACAATTTAATTCGATTCACAATACTGAGTTCATTATTCAGTTTTCTCACCATTCTCAATTAAAAATTTGATAAAAGACATGGTTATTACTTCTGAAGTGTGAACAATACACATTTATCTGTATAAGTTTTTAAACAAACAACTTTAGCTCCAAATATACCAAGGATAACAGTTCCTCCGGTACAAAAGCACCTCTTCACTCTCGTCTAATGCCTTATCTCTACCTTCATCTTCCAATCCTCCCTCAAAGAAAAGTCAGGTTATCCTAACACCTGCATATGTGTACCTTGCTTGGCCTCAAGATCAGATGTGTTTAAGAAAAAGTTAATAAGGCACAACTGCACTCTATATGAACGAGTTATCTAACTCCCCATGCAACCCCTCTGATTCCATTGATGCTTTACTGGATGGTTTATACTCAAGAATTATCATAGATGAGGCTACTCTCGTCATCGATGAGATTGCAGAATATACAAAGCTAGATAATCATTTTTGTCTAGCTTCATCAGCAATAACAGTAAAGTATTGTTTGTTATGGTTGAAAGGCTAACAAACCCACCTGCCCAAATGGATGAACTTGCATGCTAAAATTCATATCAGACAAGCCATTATTTTGCCAACTAGAGCTGTGTCTGCTCACATAAAAACTGCTTTAACCATCAAACACATCCTCACTGAACGCTCAAAGTATGGAAAAACTAGGCAGCTATTGAAAATGCCAAAGACTATGACAGAAACCTTCCAATTAAAACACTTCTAAAGAAAAATAATTCGACTTCCTTACTCATGTAATGGACTATTGTACATGAACTTTCAAACAACAGCAAATGTTTAATGTAAAACCTTGCTGCCATAAATGTTACCATAGTATGTTGCGACATGAAAAACCTAAACAAACCACCACATAAAGGAAGTAAGTTTAAATTACCACAGTTAGTGCTATTAATAATGAAATTTTAATTGAAGCAGTGACGCTCCTTAAACATCTACCTGCAGTCTTGATGCTCTACCAAACGACTTGTAAAACAGTTTTTCCTAATGCATTAACTTCCTTCGTGAAGACTCTCGAAATGAGAAACTTTCGTCTGACTGTGTTAAGTAATTAAAGACCCACTTCAAATTTATTGAGAAAATCATTGTGAATTTCAGTCAGGTTTCAGGTATAATTGTAGTGGTAGTGCTCGTTTTAAGATACTTGATGTTCATGTAAATAAACACTCTGGAAAAATATATGTTCTCCTGCTGCTTGGCCTCAGTGCTTCCTTTGCTCTGTAACATTCTGATAACTGGGTTGGATTCTCAGGAACAGTCCTAAACAGCTTCAGGTCATACATACAAATCTAATTCTAAGTGGGTCCCAATGAACTGGGGAGTCCCCAAAGATTAAATCATGAATAATATTCATAATCACATTATGACAGAACACTCTCTGGTATATTAGATGGTAAATGACTAGTGAATTCTCGTAGCCAAACTGTTGGATACGTTATTATTGTACTCCATTATTATAGGAGTGTAAGAAACCAACTCGGTGCTGTTTTACAATGATGGTTACACAGATTTGCAAAGAACACCTCATCAGTGCCACCTATATGACATTGACTTGAGTGTATATACATGTGACTTGTCTTGAAGTAACCTTGTGCGTAGATGTAACCTTGTGTATGCTGAACATGGCTACTGATGCTGATAGCAACGTTAAATAAATCAATAAACAAACAAACTGTGTATAGGCATTTGAAGTGTAACACGTATAAAATTTGAGTTTGACTTAAAAAAAAGCTAATTGTGCCAGTAAACCCAACAAGTCGTTTCTCTAATTCATTCAACATTATCACACATAACTTAGGTTAAAACATCATTTTCATTTACTCGTGAAACATATAAAAGCCCCTGTATGTATATTTATGTGTTATGCTTACTAAATATTTCACCAAACACATCACTTCAGCAGTACGTTTGCCCTGAGTAACGATGTGTGTAACGATGTTTCATTGCATTTCATACATTCAAAGCTGTGTTATTTTATTTTGAAATGTAAACGTGGGAGAAATGCCTACTTCCGGTTCCAAGTTGTTGCTCATTGTTTCTGACTAAATGTATCTTAATACTCTCGAGTAGAGGTGGGCGATACCGGGAATTTTGGTATCGATCTGATACCAAGTAAATGCAGAGCCAGTATCGCCAATATCGATAGCGATACTTTTTAAGAATTTCGCCAAACATTGTACGTGACAACAAAATACTTTATTATCACAATCAACATTTTTGTTTACAAACAATGGAACAGTAACAAACAAAGTTTGCCTTAACATTAGGAAAATAAATCTTTTTGAGGTAGAAAAGGAGAAACCACAATACAAAAATAAAAATAAAAATTTTCCCCTCACTAGACATCTTTTCTAGTTCTTTCTTTCTTTGTTTCTTTTTTCAAATAGAATTATTCTTAGGAAAAACAATAAAAAATAAGGAATTTTCTTCCTTTTAGTGAAATTCTGTTTTTTCTTAAATAAACAGAGTGTAAAAAATATCACTAAACACAACTTAAAACAAAATCTCCTGAGGTTAGAGAGCTGACAAACCACAATACAACAAAATTAACCCACCACAACAAATACTGTAAACAGTTTCAAACTTATTCTGTTTCTCAAGTCGAACAATACAATAAAATAATACTAAAAATAAGGAATTTCTTCCCTTCAGTGCACTTCTCTACGTTTTTGCTTAAATAAAGACTGTAAAAATATAACTTAAAGCTAATTAAAACAATATTCTGAGGTTAGAGAGCTGACAAACCACAATACAGAAAAATTAACACACCACAACAAATATTGTAAACAGTTTCAAACTTGTTCTTCTTTTCAAGTCGAACAATACAAGAAAATAATACAAAGAATAGGGAATGTCTTCCCTTCAGTGCACTTCTGTCTTTAAACAAAATAAAAACAATAAGTAAAGGAGGAGAGCGCTGAGTGGGCGGGCCAGGCTGAACCTACCTGCATGGCTGATTGGCTGGCGCCGCTGAGCCACGTGACGGTGCAACAACAAAAGACGAGGGGGGGCGCTGCTCCATGCTGTGAACCAGTGCTGCTCTTACAGACAGAGAGCAGACTTTGATGAATCAGTCAGTGCCTGCAGGAGAGAGAGAAAAAAAGCTTGAGTATTGATCTTTTTACACGAGTATTGCTCAATATCAATACCACCGTTTGTATCGATATTATTGATATTTGGATTGTTCCGCCCACCTCTACTCTCGAGGCGCAATGGAAGGACTAAAACCTCCGCCCACTTTGTTATTGGACTCTAATAATCTCTCAAAGTCATGGAAGTCATGGAGGGACGGATTTAAGCTGTATTTGGATCTTATGGAAGACGCGGATGAGTCAAAGAAAGTGAAACTGTTCCGCTATCTTATCGGAGAGAGCGGTAGGGAGCTGTTGGACACTTTAGCCCGGAATTTACCTCCTCAGGAGAGAACTGTACGTGCGCTCATTGAAATGTTTGATGAACATTGCAACCCCAGCTTGAACGAAACAGCTGAACGTTATCGCTTCTTTATGAGGAATCAGGGCGCTGGTGAAAATATCGATGGTTACGTGACTGATCTCAGAGTTTTAGCCAGAACGTGCAATTTCGGAGATATCACAGATTCGCTCATACGAGACAGGATTGTGTGCGGGATAAATGACTCGGGGCTGAGAGAGAGATTGCTCCGTGAGAGAGAATTAACATTGGAAAACTGCCTACAGATATGCAGAGCCGCAGAACAGTCACGAGAGAACAGCAAAACTATTTCGGGAGCAGCAGTGGAAGATGTACATGCCGTGAAACGTGCAACGGGACACAACCAGCTCAAAGACACAGTCACATGCAGGTTCTGTGGAAAATCACACGAGAAAAACGAGCTTAAGTGTCCAGGTAAGAAATGCAAACAGTGCGGGACTGTGGTAGCCTAGCGGTTAGGGTACTGGGTTCAAATCCCACCTCTGCCAAGCCGCCACTGTTGGGTCCTTGAGCAAGACCCTTCACCCACAATTACTCGGATTGTAAGACTGTACTTGTAAGTCGCTCTGGATAAGAGCGTCTGCTAAATGCTGTAAATGTAAATCACTTTGCAGTTAAGTGCAAGTCCAGGTGTCAACAAAAGCGTAAGAAATCTGTGCACAACATTGAGGAACAGAACAGTGATGAATATGAGGACATCTAAGCATTTAGCAGATGCCCTAATCCAGAGCGATTTACAACGAATACAATCTTATCAGTTAGAACTGTTACAATCCAAGCAATATTTGGGTTAAGGGTTGTGCTCAAGGATCCAACAGTGGCAGCTTGGCAGAGGTGGGATTTGAACCCTTGACCTTCTGGTCCATACTTGGCATTAAGGTAGTAGATATGAACATTGTAAATAAAGTGGAGACTGACAAGAAAAATCAAACTCAGCTATTTGCTGGTATGATTTTGGGCAAGAATCTTCTACGGTTCCCGATTGATTGTGGTGCAAGTTGCAATGTTATCCCAGTAAGTCTGTTGAATTCTGAGATGAAATTTGAGCACACTCAGACTGTGCAGCTGATGTACAATGAAAAAGAAATCCAATAAATCAGAAATTGTACAGCTGCTGGAGTTTCAAGTAGTAGACAGTCATTGTACAGTACTAATGGGCAAGACGGCCAGCGAAGCCATGAAATTCATTAAGGTGCATTAGGAAAACATTCTGGCAATAGACCGAATTGTCACCAAGGGTTAGTGGTTAATGGAACAAATTCAGAATGTGTAGAGATGTGATGTTTCTGCTGGTGATGGCTGTCTGGAAGTAGAATGCAAGCTTGAGATTGACCATATGGTAAAGCCTGTGAACTCCCAAAGAGAAGAGTCCCAGTCTCCATGATGAAACCATTGAGAGTTACAAGACCTTCAGAGGAAGGGAATAATCATGCCAGTTGAGAATAGCACAGATTGGATAAGTAGCATGGTGAATGTACAGAAAACCCAAATGTGCATTGACCCAAGACCGCTGAAACATTTTCCTGTACCAACTGTCATTTTCCCCTACCAACCATCGATGGCATACTTCCAAACCTCTTTAGAGCAAAAATCTTCACAGTATTTGATGTTAAAAGCAGCTTCTGGAATGTTAAATTAGAGGATGAGTCAATTACCTGACGACATTTTCCTCACCATTTGGATGGTACAAGTGGCTCAGAATGCCCATGGGGATAACTCCAGCTACAGAAATCTTTCAGCGGAAGCTTACCCAAACATTGGAGGGGCTGCCTGGTGTATACACTGGTGCTTGAAAGTTTGTGAACCCTTTAGAATTTTTGTTCTATATTTCTGCATAAATGTGACCTAAAACATCATCAGATTTTCACACGCATCCTAAACGTAGATGAAGACAACCCAATAAAGCAAATTAAACAAAAATATTATCCAATATTACATAGTAGTGAGTGGCAAAAGTTTTTGAACCTCTAGGATTAGCAGTTAATTTGAAGGTGATTTCAATCAATGGGATGACAATCAGGTGTGAGTGGAAACCCTGTTTTATTAAAAGAACAGGGATCTATCAGAGTCTGCTCTTCACAACACGTTTGTGGAAGTGTATCATGGCACAAACAAAGGAGATTTCTGATGACTTCAGAAAAGGAGTTGTTGATGCTCATCAGACTGGAAAAGGTTACAAAACCATCTCTAAAGAGTTTGGGCTCCACCAATCCACAGTCAGACAAATTGTGTACAAATGGAGGAAATTCAAGACCATTGTTACCCTCCCCAGGAGTGGTCGACCAACAAAGTGGTCGACCACTTCAAGAGCAAGGAGTGTAATAGTTGGCGAGGTCACAAAGGACCCCAGGGTAACTTCTAAGCAACTGAAGGTCTCGCTCACGTTGGCTAATGTTGTTGTTCACGAGTCCACCATCAGAAGGAAACTGAACAACAATGGTGTGCATGGCAGGGTTGCAAGGAGAAAGCCACTGCTCTCCAAAAAGAACATTGCTGCTCATCAGCAGTTTGCTAAAGCAGTTTGAAAATGGAAGACATACAAGACCATTGATAATCTCCCTCGATCTGGGGCCCCACTCAAGATCTCAACCCGTGTGATCAAAATTTATCAAGATAATGGTGAGCAAGAATCCCAGAACTACACGGAGGGACCTGATGAATGACCTGCAGAGAGTTGGGACCAAAGTAACAAAGGCTACCATCAGTAACACGTTACGTTGAGAGGGACTCAGATCCTGCAGTGCCAGGCGTGTCCCCCTGCTTAAGCCAGTACATGTCCAGGCCCGTCTGAAGTTTACCAGAGAGCATATGGATGATTGGGAGAATATCATGTGGTCAGATGAAACCAAAATAGAACTTTTTGTTAAAAACTTAACTCGTCATGTTTGGAGGAAGAAGAATGCGAAGTTGCATCCCAAAAACATCATACGTAATGTGAAGAATGGGAGTGGAAACATCATGCAATGGAAGAATGCACGGGGCCATGTATCGTGAGATTTTAAGCCAAAACCTCCTTCCATCAGTGAGAGTATTGAAGATGGAATGTGGCTGGGTCTTCCAGCATGACAGTGATCCCAAATACACTGCACGGGCAACAAAGGAGTGGCTCCATAAAAAGCATTTCAAGGTCCTGGAGTGGCCTAGCCAGTCTCCACACCTCAATCCCATAGAAAATTTGTGGAGGGAGTTGAAAGTTCGTGTTGCCCAGCGACAGCCCCAAAACATCACTGCTCTAGAGGAGATCTGCATGGAGGAATGGGCCAAAATACCAGCTACAGTGTGTGCAAACCTGGTGAAGACTTACAGGAAACGTTTGATCTCTGTCATTGCCAACAAAAGTTATGTTACGTTAAGTATTGAGTTGAATTTTTGTTATTGACCAAATACTTATTTTCCACCATAATTTACAATTCAATTCTCTAAAAATCCTACATTGTGATTTCCTGTTTTTTTTCTTTCTCATTTTGTCTCTCATAGTTGAAGTGTACCTATGATGAAAATTACAGACCTCTCTCAAATTTCTAAGCAGGAGAACTTGCACAGTCAGTGGCTGACTAAATACTTTTTTGCTCCACTGTACATGAAGTGCACTATATACACTATAGTACACAAGTGCACTACAAGTACTGTGTTGTGTAGTTCACATTACATAGTGGTAAATTGAGGGGAAATTTATCCATAATTGATAATGCTGATTATTTTAACTATTAATATCAGACTGCTGAATACAGGAATAAGTAATTTTTATAGAGGTTTCAATAAAAATTACTCTACAATAGTTTATACTGAGTTTGAATTGTGCTACCATCGGCTTATTGGAACAGAGAATCTCCTCATTACTTTTTAAACAAAACTTCATTGCATTACTTGTGTGAATTCCTGTAGTTATTGGTAGGATTATTTGATTTTCTTTTGGTCTGTTTTATCCTTCCTTAAAACTCTTATAATGAATCCAGCGGAGGCCAGACCAAACCCTTTCACAGAACATCCAGTCTCTCCTGCTCCTTCCTGCTCAACGGTGAAGGTTAGTAATGTGTGTAACAGGTTTACCTTTTTAACGTTTTGAACAGCAGCATATTCTAATAGCTGTAAATACAATAAAGTCACAAGACACAAAACCATCACTTTCAAATTTGATTACAATAGCCAGTGTTTAATAAAAACAGTCTAACTGATTCTATGTTTTTATTGTTTGATTTCTCTTGTTATTGAGTATTGTTAAAGTGTGTGTAGTTATCCTGATAACTGGCCATATTAATTTAAAGATGGGCTGGCAGTCTTACCACATTCCAGTGCAGTAGATGGTTAAAACAGTAAATCATCAGTTTATCTCTATCAACCGTGACATATATGATACAGTACTATAAATCTGTTCTGAATTATTGTGATCCTTCACGAAATTAAACAAGCAATGAGTGATGTTATTATGAGCTTAAACACGGAATGTTGTATCATTCTAAAGGTGAGCTGCAGCCTCACAGTTAAAACAGGACAATAAATGACTTGTGGTAGCAAAACTCAATGCTTTAATATTTGTTGACTTTCTTTTCTAGATGTGTTTTATTGTTCTTTGATCATTAGGTTGATGAAGGTGTCCAGACAGACACTTGTACATCAGGTGGAGGATTATCAGGGTCTGTGGATCAGCATTACGAAGAATTCCAATCAAAGACTATTAAAAAGGAAGAGAAAGAAGATAAAGACTACCTCAGTAAGACTAAGAATAATTTATCCAACTTACAGTTAAGCTGAACAGTTGAAGGTTAAGGATAGCCCCTGAACAGACTGGGGAATTAAACTCAAAGCCTTCTCAGTCCAGAGCCTTAAGTACTGAGCCACCTCTGTCCTCTACACCACACACAAGATACCAGTGTAAAGATAAATTATACAAATACTAGATCTAATTTCTGACTGGTAATAAATTCCCCAAAAGTCTTAAAATAGTTAGAGCTAAATCTAATGTATTTATGCATA
>JAJAGP010004218.1:0-20000 GCA_025084515.1 Ancistrus triradiatus | reverse complement strand
TTATAGTACTGGATGTCATTGGTGGACCAAGACTTAAGGCTTTTAGCCTGCTAAAGAGTGCGACTCCAGAGCAAACAATGCAGAAAATGACAATGGGAAATCTGAACCAGATAGCCAATGTGTAACCCTTACCCCTGTGGGGACTGAACATTCAACATCCTCCAAGTCAAGAAGAAAGTGTACTATGAAAGATGGTGTTGAAAAGCTTGTAAAGATGGAAACTATTGCCATTCTGCTGATTTATGTTTTGATGATCAGGTGGCATTGTGGCTCCTGGGTAGCACTGTCACCTCCAATATGACGTTAAAGTGTGAGTGCTTAAAATCAGTTTTAAAAGTTTATGATCATGTTTAATCTAACTAGATTGCTTCGGTCTTGTCAAATATCTTTTGGAAATCGGCCTCCAGAGCATTACAATAATCTAATCTGTAATCATAAATCATGTTATAAATGCATTAACCAGATCCTCAGCATCTGTTAAAGAGAGTATATTTATATGTTTAGAAGTATTATGTAGCTGGAAGAAACTTATTCTAGTAATGCTGGCTATATGCCAGTATATCAAAGGAGATGTCTGAATCAGCTTTTTCCTGGTGGGCTCGGATCATGTGCATGTTTCACTGTGTATTATATAGATGTATTATTATAGACATTTAAGTATCTATTGTTTTGTTTTCTCTGCTGCAGATATGGAGAACACACTGAAAGCCTTGCCCTGTTCCTCCTCTTCCCTTTCCTATACGTTACAAATTGACCTTGAGAAACACATTAAGAGCTGTCAGACTGACATAAATGAGAACCAGCTAACACCAGGAGAAATTAAAGATGAAAGTTTGTTTCCCACAGAATGCTTATGTAGTAATCAAACATCCTCTATTTCTTCCCAAAATAAGCCATCTAATAAAGAACTGGAGAGAAAAACTCACCACTGTTCAGAATATGGGAAGAGTTTCAGTCAGCAAAGTTATCTCAAACAACACCAGAACATTCACACACAAGAGAAGAAATTTCACTGCTCACAGTGTGGGAAGAGTTTTTCTCAACAATTTGTTCTCAAAAGACACCAGAACATTCACACACAAGAGAAGAAATTTCACTGCTCACAGTGTGGGAAGAGTTTTTCTCAACAATCTGTTCTCAAAAGACACCAGAACATTCACACACAAGAGAAGAATTATCACTGCTCCCAGTGTGGGAAGAGTTTCCCTTATAAGTACCGTCTCACAATACACCAACGCATTCACACTGGAGACAAGCCGCATCAGTGCTCACAATGTGGGAAGAGTTTCGCTCAACAGTGTCATCTGGAAAAACACTCTGAAATTCACACAGGACTGAAGCTGTATCAATGTTCACAATGTGAGAAGGAGTTTTCTCAGAAAAGTTATCTAAAAATGCATCAGCGAATTCACACAGGAGAGAAGCCTTATCACTGCTCACAGTGTGGGAAGAGTTTCTCTCATCAATCTGATCTCAGAAAACACCAGCGTCTTCACACAGGAGAGAGGCCGTATCAGTGCTCACAGTGTGGGAAGACTTTCAGTCAGAAGTGGCATCTGGAAAAACACTTTCAAATTCACACAGGAGTAAAGCCATATTACTGCTCACAATGTTGGAAGGGCTTTACTCAGAAAAGTTATCTAACAATACACCAGCGGATTCACACAGGAGAGAAGCCGTAGCCATTTTTCCTGCAGACAGTATGGCCGAAGCTTCTGTAATGAAAAAACACCTACAAAATACAAGTGAACTAAAGTCTGAATAAGGAGGGTTTTTGGAGTTTGACATGTTTTGCACCAGTTTAATTGTTTTTATAGTTTTGTAGATTTCTCAGAATTTTCATTTATACTATTGTGCTAATCAGTATATATTCATACATAATCATATTAACTTTGTAACCATATAGCCATATATAATCGTATCAATTTGTAACTATGATTAACTTTTTAATTAACTTGCATTATAGTGTATGTGTCTTAGTGTATTTTTCTGTGTGTCTCTGTCATTTAATGATAGTGGGACTAAAGCCAAACCATGTGTGGATGTTTTGACTCCCAGGGCCTTACACTTTGACCAGAAGTATACTTTGTTTGGGAATTGGTAGTGAGGAGAGTGTTCTCCGGCATATGAAGTATAGTTTCCCTTGGGTTATCGACCTGTCAATCAAAATTATATCTTAACTCACAAGGTGAGAATGGACATGATTTTGTCTAAGATGTGCAGAATAGTCAGCAAGTTAAGCAAAACAATCTTGCTATCTCTAAACTGTTAAGCAAAACAATCTCACAAATCTCTAAACTGTAGCAGAGGGGGGAGCAAAGTTATGTGTGTGCTAATTGCATTGTATATGGGCATGCTATAAATATAATTGCAATATAGAATTTACTATTTTGGCATAAGCACACAATATATTAGAGTAGGACAGTATGTGTGATATGTATTTGTGATAAGTAGATGGTAAAATTAAACATTTATAGAAAAAATTAGGTTATGGGAAAAACCAAAAAACCAAAACAAAGATAGTGAGAGCCCAAGGTGTGTGAGTAAAAAGATAACTGTGGCACAGTGCCCAACGATGCCCTAAAAATGGTATAAAAAAAAAACCTGGGAGCCACATATTGGGATACTTTATTCATTGAACTTCCATTGTGCATTGTCCACCATGGTTTTAGCTCGAGCTAATGCAATAAAGCTGTTTGTTTCTCCACTGAGAGTCTTGTTTTGGAGTTTTTGATAGAACAAGCTGAATATCTGTCAAAAGCTATGGCAATAGGTATTAAAACCACACATACATTAGGTTGCAGGCTTGAACTGCTGATGCAGAGCAGGTTGTGTCCAAAGAGTCATGCTTCTCCTGCCAATTCTGACCCTAATGTGTGCATTCTGTGAGATAATGCCCTTAAACCACCCCATTTTAAACTGCATATACATTATCTATACTTATCACCCCTTTGAACCAACGTAAGTCGTAAACAGGGGACTACTCCCTTTTAGAACCATGTATAACTATGCTCTTTTGTCAGTAAACCTTCAGATGAGTAATGATACAACTGTTGTCTTGTGTCTTTCCTCTAATCTCGCTGGCCAGATTCTTTCCAGTTAAAGTAAGTGAGGTATATTCGCTGCTTTTCCACCACAATTTGGCACTCAAGATGGGACTGTTCCAGGCTTGGCCAGAGCTTCAGGTTGCCCAGTGAAGGTTAAAAATTATCTTCACTCCTGTTGCAGAGAGGAGGAAAGCTTGAATGATGTATCTTGTCTGTTTTGGTGCTACAGCACTAGACTTACAGGGCAAGAAAAAATGATTTTGTTTAAAATTGTTGTACTGTATGTGCATTTGCATATAGTTATGTTTTTTCTGTTCGTGGTCGGAACTACAGATCATTCCCAAAGTCGTAGCCAGGACAAAACTGGTTTTAACCAAAGTTTTTCGAGTAAAAAAACTTGGATATAAGCCAATATGGTTTAGATTAGCTCCAGAGTCGGGCTTCGAGACGTTCAATAGGAAAAAAGGGACCGGAAGCCTCTGCGTTGTGATGGGTACTAGGAGTATACTAATTTGTCAGAGGAGGAAAGAAATTTTATCGGACGAGAGTGTGCACGAGTGGGGGTTGTAGAGTGTTCTGCAGGTTTTAGGCTGTGATAAGCAACAAAAAAAGGAGACTGGGGTGGGGTTTAAAATTTGAAAGGGAAAAAGTTCTGAAAATTGGTGGGTTTTTAAAAATTCAGAACTGATTTCCTACTTTGGAATGTCTGAAATGTGTGAAAGAAGGAGTTTTTTAAAACTGGTTATCGGAGAAGTGAGAGAAAAAAGAGCCGTTTCTTTGATAAGGGAAGAGCATGGAGTGTGTGTGTGTGTGTGTGTGTGTACGTGTGCATGAACTTGGAAGAGAACGGTGTGTGTGTGCCATGAGACGGGTGTGAAACTGCAGATAAGGGCGCCACTGGTTTTTTAATTGTAAGTGGATGGGAGACTAGGTAGCAATAAATATATTCTTTGAACCAGGTAAAATAATGGCTTCCTTGTGCAGAAAAAATGCTTCTTTGTGAAGACCAGCTAGTTTGAATTTGGGTACCATGCCCCCAGGACATCTAAAAAAGGGTACATAATTTAGCTAATAGTGTTTAGCATAATAATTTGTTTCCAGTGTCTGCGGTGTGAACATGCGAGAGTTATAAGAACAATGAAGAAGTTCCTCCGGTGCAAAATCCATAAAATATTACCATATTGTATTATGACATGAAAAAACCTAAAACAGACGAACCACCACATAAAGGCTCAAGTTTAAATGACCACAGTTAGTGCTATTAACAATTCAATTTTAATCAAAGTAGGGAGGTTCCTTAAACATCTCCCTGCAGTCTTGATGATCTGCTCTACTTCAGATAAAATGCCTCATTTCTTTCCTTAATTAGAAAGTTTCTTCTGACTAAGTACTTACAGACCCACTTCAAATTTGAGAAAATCGTTGAGAAAGTCACCTGTAGCTTCTTAACGTTTTTGGTGAATTTCAGTCATGTTTCAGGCATAATTGTAGTGATACTGCTATTTTTAAGGTACTTGATTATGTTCTTGTACATAAAGACTCAGTGCTTCCTTTGACAACATCATCTGTAAAATTTTGATAACTGGGTTTGGATTCTCAGGAGCAGTCCTAAACTGCTTCAGGTTCATACATACAAATATAAATCTAAGTGGGTGCCAATGAACTGTTCTGTCATAATCTTATTATGACAGAAACATTCTCTGGTATATTAGATGGTAAATGACCAGTGGATTCTCGTAGCCAACCTGTTGGATAAGGGAAAATATTTAAAGTAAAGGCCTCAGTGCCTGTAAAAAAGATTCAAAATATTATGGCCATACGTCTGAAATATCTCTTAAATGACAAGGCTTATGGGGATCTCCCAGTCAGCAGTGGTGAGTACCACCAAGAGTGGTCTGAGAAAGGAAAAAAACAGTCTGGTAACAGTGTTTTTGGTGTCTGTGAGCAACAAATTCTTTCCCATTTAGTCTCAATATACAGAAGGAAATAGAATGTGGTACAAATCACAGAAATGCTTAATGTTCTTTACAGGGAGGAACGTGTCAAAGCCCAAAGTGCAGCGCCCCCTGCTGTGTGTGACAATGCGTAGTCATAGATGGATCAGAGTGTTCATCGTGCTACCACCCTTGGCCCCACCCATCAAAAGTGGTGGGAGTGTGAATATCTTGGTAGGCCTTAATGTTCTCTGGGAAACCCTGCGTTCGAGAATTCATATGGGCGTTAATTTAAGTGTAATAAATTTTATGCATTACATGTGTCTTCATTTAAAGGATTCAATTATGTAATAATTCAAATCAGGTCATGTAACTATTAATAATTTGTATTAATTGATTAAATGGTTGCAAGGTTTGGATATAGAAAGTTGTCAGTAGGACCCTTAATTTGAGTCTTTGATTATTGTTTGGAGAGTTGCGACTGAAAGAAAAGAGAGAAAACCTTTAACTCTACAGTCTTCATTCAGGTACCACTGCCATACCAAATTATAAAGTGTTTCTAGTAGTTTAGTTGAAAGTTGATCTCATTTAGCTCCAGATAATACTATAAACACACACAGCAGTAACGGTCACTCAGTTCCAGAATCTTTTGCTTTTACACGTGTGATTAATCCAGATTGCCTCGCGACTCGTCAGCATTCTGCAGTGTTTATAAAACTCATATTTACACAAAGTTTATTTTCAGAAACCTCACATTACCTTACACCTACAGTGCTGTCGGATCATAGGGGATTTTTGATAGTCATCCTTTACTCGGAATTGAATAAACAAAACATTTAACCGGTCAATGTACATACTATGAGCAGCTTGAGACGTCGATCATGTACTAATACTTTCCAAAAAGTTTGGAAATGAAAGGGGTTTTCGGTCATTGTGGGGAAAAAGGAACATTAATGCTCGAGAAAAACTTAAACGGTTTCTGTTCATGTACAGTGCAGCAAGAGGAACTTTGTTGTTTGTGTGTGTTGCAACACGGACAGAAAAAGTTGTGGCACTTGTGAAGCTGCACGTTACCAGATGTGGTAGTTTATCAATAAAGTGGGCAGGTTTAATGCTTTAACCGTCATTTCTATAGAGTCTTTCTCGAACGGATAGAACAGAATGAAACATGGTGGCAACGGATTCAGCTGGCTGAAGTTTTAACGAGAGAACGCATTGTTTGCACGGTCCTGCCGGTGTCAGCACCCGAGCGCACATATAATAATCTCGAGGCGCAATGGAAGGACTAAAACCTCCGCCAACTTTGTTATTGGACTCTAATAATCTCTCAAAGTCATGGAAGTCATGGAGGGACGGATTTAAGTTGTATTTGGATCTTACAATGGAAGACGCAGATGAGTCAAAGAAAGTGAAACTGTTCAGCTATCTTATCGGAGAGAGCGGTAGGGAGCTGTTGGACACTTTAGCCCGGAATTTACCTCCTCAGGAGAGAACTGTACGTGCGCTCATTGAAATGTTTGATGAACATTGCAACCCCAGCTTGAACGAAACAGCTGAACGTTATCGCTTCTTTATGAGGAATCAGGGCGCTGGTGAAAATATCGATGGCTACGTGACTGATCTCAGAGTTTTAGCCAGAACGTGCAATTTCGGAGATATCAGAGATTCGCTCATACGAGACAGGATTGTGTGCGGGATAAATGACTCGGTCCTGAGAGAGAGATTGCTCTGTGAAGAGAATTAACCATTGGAAAAACTGCCTACAGATATGCAGAGCCGCAGAACAGTCACGAGAGAGACAACAACAAAACTATTTCGGGAGCAGCAGTGGAAGATGTACATGCCGTGAAAAGTGCAACGGGAAACAACCAGCTCAAAGACACAGTCACATGCAGGTTCTGTGGAAAATCACATGAGAAAAACGAGCTCAAGTGTCCAGCTTTAGGTAAGAAATGCAAACGGTTTGGGAAAGCAAATCACTTTGTAGTTAAGTGCAAGTCCAGGGTGTCAACAAAATCATAGAAATCTATGCACAACATTGAGGAACAGAACAGTGGTGATGAGTATGAGGACATCGACATCTAGGCATTTAGCAGACGCCCTTATCCAGAGCAATTTATAACTGATACAATCCAAGCAATTTTTGGGTTAAGGGTCTTGCTCAAGGATCCAACAGTGGCAGCTTGACAGACGTGGGATTTGAACCCTTGACCTTAGTCCACAGTCCAGTATCTTAACTGCTAGGCTGCCACAGTCAAGAAACTTGTAATGTTCCAGACTGATTGTCGTGCAAGTTGCAAAGTTATTGAATTCTGTCACACGAAAATTGAGCAAACTTAGACCGTGCTACTGATGTACAATAAAAGCAAACTGAGACAGCTGGGAAAAGATGACAGGTGCAAGGTGAAATTACAAATTCCAATAAATCAGAAATTTTATCGCTGCTGGAGTTTCAAGTAGACAGTCATTGTACGGTATCACTACTGGGGCAAAAGGGCCAGTGAAGCCATGGAACTCATTAAGGTGCATTAGAAGAACATCCTAGTAATAGACAGCATCGTCATCACTGGTACTCACACCTAGGGTCAGTGGTTACAAGAGCAAATTAAGAATGAATATAGAGACGTCTTTGCTGGTGATGGCTGTCTGTAATGAGAATGCAAGCTTGAGATTGACAACACGGTAAAGCCTGTGAAACTCCCAACGAGTCCCAGTCATCATGATGAAACCGCTAAGAGTTACAAGACCTTCAGAGGAGGGGAATAATCATGCATGTTGAGAAAAAGCACAGATTGGATTAGTAGCATGGTGATTGTGTAGAAACCCAATGGCAGACCGAGAGTGTACATTTTATAAATTCCTGTAGGTTATTGGTATGATTATTTGATTCTCTTTTTTTCTGTTTTATTCTTCTTTAAAACTATTATGATGAATTCAGAGGTGACTAGATCAAACCCTTTCACAGAACATCCAGAGACTCCTGCTCCTTCCTGCTCACAGGTGAAGGTTAGTAATTTACCTTTTTAAAGTTTTGAACAGCAGCATGTTCTAATGGCTGTAAATACAATAAAGACACAACACACACAACCAACACTTTCGAATTTGATTACACTAGCCAGTGTTTAATAAAACAGTCTACCTGGTTCTATGTTTATTTTTTTATGCTTTTGTTATTTAGTACTGTTAAAGTGTGTGTACCCATGCTGATAACTTGCCATATTAAAGATGAGCTATCAGTCTCACCACATTCCAGTGCAATAGATGGTTAACAGAGTAAATCATCAGTGTCCTTGGTTTTCTCTATCAACCATTACATATATGATACATTACTATAAATCAGTCCTGAATTATTGCCATCCTTCAAGAACATGAAACGGGTAAGTAAAACAAGCAATGGGTGATATGAGTTTAAACACAGAATGTTGTATAGTTTTAAAATGAGCTACAGCCTCACAGTTAAAAAAGGACTATACTGCGTGCAGTAGCAAAACTCAGTGCTTTAATGTTTGTTAATTTTCTTCTCTGGATGTGTTTTATTGTTCTTTTTTCGTAAGGTTGAGGAAGATGTGCAGACAGACACTTGTACATCATGTGGAGGACCAGCAGGATCTATGGACCAGCATTACGAAGAATTCCAGTCAATGACTATTAAAAAAGAAGAGGATGAACAAAAAGACTACAAAAGTAAGACATTTACAGTATTTATCAGACGACTTTAACTTACAGTTAAAGCTGAACAGTTGAATGTTAAACGTAGCTCCTTGACAGACTGTGGAATTAAAATCACATCCTTCCCAGTAGAAATCCAGAGCCTTAAGCACTGAGCCACTTCTGTACCAGTATAAAAATAAATTATACAGATACTACATCTAATTTCTGACTGGTATTCCATTCCCCAAAAGTTCTAAAGTAGTTGGAGCTAACTCTAATGTTTTTTAAGTGAATTTGAAGAAAATAAACTCCTTAATGACATAGTTACTGGCACCCGTACAAATGCTAATTATCACAGTGGAACTGAAACATTTACCCATTCATATTTTGCTGGTCTTAAATATTCCTGAGTGATTAGTAACTCTAAAACATTGCCGGTGCATTAAAAGGTTTATTACCGGAGTAGGGGTGAGAGAGTTACTGTCTTACCTCATGTTTATACCAAGTGAGGCTTTTTGTGAATTAAAGATGTATAACTGAGCTGGAAATATGCATCAGTTACATTTTGTTAATGAGAACTTTTAGTGTTGCTTTTGACACATGGTTTGGTTAAATATAGCAATTATTTTGGTTTAATTTCTTTTTATAAATTAATTTAGTAGCTTGTGAGTCATAAGCAGCTAGTTAGAAGCACCTAGTTTTTCAAAGCTTTTAACCATGATCCAGATTGTCTGGATAATCAAATCCCCCTGATTTTTCATATCCAGGGTAAAACTGATCTCACAGATTTTTGTCTCGGTTTTTTCAATACGTTTTTCAGACTTGATAAAGCTGATCCCGATATGGCAGGATAGGTACAGGTGATCTCCGATAAATTAAGAATATCATCAAAAGTTAATTTATTTCAGTTTTATTCAATACAAAAAACTGAAAACGCATATATTATACAGTGGGGCACAAAAAGGTATTTAGTTAGCCCACTGATTTGCAAGTTTTCTCCTTATTGTAATTTTTCATGATTAGGTTTCTCGTTTTCAATACGTTTTCAGACTTGATAAGCTGATCCCGATATGGCAGGATAGGTACAGGTGCATCTCGAGTAAATTAGAATATCATCAAAAGTAATTATTTCAGTAATTCAATACAAACTGAAACGCATATTTATCACAGTGGGGCCAAAAGGTAATTTAGTTAGCCGCTGATTGTGCACGTTCTCCTACTGTAATTTTCATGATAGGTACACTTCAACTATGAGAGGACAAAATGAGGAAAAAAATCCAAGAAAATCACATTGTAGGATTTTTAAAGAATTTAATTGTAAATCATGGTGGAAAATAAGTATTTGGTCAATAACAAAACTTCAGCTCAATACTTTGTAACATAATGTTTGTTGGCAATGACAGAGGTCAAATGTTTTCCTGTATTTCTCTTCAACCAGGTTTGCAGCACACTGTAAGCTTGTATTTTGGGCCCATTCCTCCATGCAGATTCTCCCTCTACAGCAGTGATGTTTTGGGGCAACATGGACTTTTCAAACTCCATCCACAAATTTTCTATGGGGTTTGAGGTCTGGAGACTGGCTTTAGGCCCACTCCAGGACCGTTGAAATGCTTTTTACGGAGCCACTCCTTTTGTTGCCTGAGCGGTATATGGTGTTTGGGGATCATTGTCATACTGGTAAGAGCCAGCCACGTTTCCATCTTCAATGCTCTCACTGATGGAAGGAGGTTTTTTGGCTTAATCTCACGATACACGGCTGCATTCATTCTTCCCTTAACACGGATCAGTTTGTCCCTGTCCCCCCTTTGCAAAAAAACAGCCCCAAAGCATTGATGTTTCCACCCCCATGCTTCACAGTAGGTGGGTGGTGTTCTTGGGTACAACTCAGCATTCTTCTTCCTCCAAACATGACAAGTTGAGTTTTTTTTTACCAAAAGGGTTCTATTTTTGGTTTCATCTGACCACATGATATTCTCCCAATCCTCTTCTGGATCATCCATATGCTCTCTGGCAAAAACTTCAGACGGGCCTGGGACATGTACTGGCTTAAGCAGGAGGGCACGCCTGGCACTGCAGGATCCGAGTCCCTCTCGGCGTAGTGTGTTACTGATGGTAGCCTTTGGTTACATTGGTCCTAGCTCTTTGCAGGTCATTCATCAGGTCCATCCATGTAGTTCTGGGATTTTTGCTCACTGTTCTCATGAACATTTTGACCCCCACGGGATGAGATCTTGTGTGGAACCCCAGATCGAGGAAGATTATCAATGGTCTTGTATGTCTTCCCTTTTTCTTACAATTGCTCCCACAGTTGATTTATTCACACCAACCTGCTTGCCTATTCACTCTTCCCAGCCTGGTGCAGGTCTGCAATTTTCTACCTGGTGTCCTTCGACAGCTCTTTGCTCTTGGCCATGGTTGAGTTTGGAGTCTGACTGTTTGAGGTTGTGGACAGGTGTCTTTTTTACACATATGAGGTCAAACGGGTGCCATTAATACAGGTAATGAGTGGAGGACAGAAGAGCTTCTTAAAGAAAAAGTTACAAGTCTGTGAGAGCCACAAATCTTGCTTGTTTGTGGATTTGTTTTTTAAATTTTGTCTCTCATAGTTGAAGTGTACCTATGATGGAAATTACAGACCTCTCTCATCTTTTTAGTAGGAGAACTTGCACATTCAGTGGCTGATTTAGTACTTTTTTGCCCCACTGTATAGATTCATTACAAACAGAATGATCTATTTGTAGTGTTTATTTCTTTTAATGTTGATGAGTATGTCTTACAGCCAATGAAAACCCAAAAGTCATTATCCCAGAAAATTAGAATAATCAAGACAAAACACCTGCAAAGGCTTCCTAATTTAAAATGGTCCCTTACTGTGGTTCAGTAGGCTACACAATCATGGGGAAGACTTCTGACTTGACAGATGTCCAGAAGGCAGTCATTGACACACTCCACAAGGAGGGTATTCCACAAAAGGTCATTGCTAAATAAGCTGGCTGTTCAGAGTGCTGTATTAATATTCCATATTATTGGAAAGTTGAGTGGAAGGAAAAAGTGTGGTAGAAAAAGGTGCACAAGCAACTGGGATAACCGCAGCCTTGAAAGGATTGTCAAGAAAAGGCCCTTCAAAAATTTGGGGGGGATTCACAAGGAGTGGACTGCTGCTCGAGTCAGTGCTTCAAGAGCCACCACACACAGATGTATCCAGGACATGGGCTACAACTGTCGTATTTCTTGTGTCAAGCCACTCATGACCAAGAGACAAAGCCAGGAGCATCTTACCTGGGCCAAGGAGAAAAAGAACTGGACTGTTGCTCAGTGGTCCAAGGTGTTTTCAGATGAAAGTTAATTTTGCATTTCATTTGGAAATCAAGGTCCCAGAGTCTGGAGGAAGAGTGGAGAGGCACACAATCCAAAGCGATTGAGGTCTAGTGTGACATTTCCACAATCAGTGATGGTTTGGGGAGCCATGTCATCTGCTGGTGTAGGTCCACTGTGTTATATCAAGACCAACGTCAGCCTTCTAACAGGAAATTTTATAGCACTTCATGCTTCCCTCTGCCAACAAGCTTTTTGGAGATGGAAATTTCATTTTCCAGCAAGACTTTGCACCTGTCCACACTGCCAAAAGGTACATTACCTGGTTTAATAACCACAGTATCACTGTGCTTGATTGGCCAGCAAACTCCCCTGACCTAAACCCCATAGAGAATCTATGGGGTATTGTCGAGAGGAAAATGAGACACCAGAGTCAACAATGCAGACGAGCTGGAGGCTCATCAAAGCAACCTGTGCTTCCATAACACCTCAGCAGTGCCACAGGCTGATCGCTTCCATGCCACGCCGCATTGATGCAGTACTTCGTGCAAAAGGAGCCCCGACTAAGTATTGAGTGCATTTACTGTACATACTTTTCAGTAGGCCAACATTTCTGAATTAAAAATATATATATATATATATTTTTTTTTTCTTCAGTTGGTCTTATGTAATAATCTAATTTTCTGAGATGATGACTTTTGGGTTTTCA
Organism: Ancistrus triradiatus; assembly: GCA_025084515.1. Taxonomy (NCBI): domain Eukaryota; kingdom Metazoa; phylum Chordata; class Actinopteri; order Siluriformes; family Loricariidae; genus Ancistrus; species Ancistrus triradiatus. The sequence continues at coordinate 7,344 of JAJAGP010004218.1, read as the reverse complement.
TTGGTTGTAAGCCATAATCATCAACATTAAAAGAAATAAACACTTGAAATAGATCACTCTGTTTGTAATGAATCTATATAATATATGCGTTTCACTTTTTGTATTGAATTACTGAAATAAATTTTCACTGTTGATGATATTCTAATTTATTGAGATGCACCTGTATATATCAATCTGGATTTTTCTGTGCTTTCAATGTGGCCATCTAGTGGACAAAAACTATTACAGAGAGAAAATAGTTATATTCTCCCTCTGCACACTTAAGAATTACATCTTAGAAGACTTGTCACATTGGGGAAAACATTGAAATAATTTTTCATTTTCATTTGAGAAGTAAAGATTTAATATAGAATTCCTTATTGCCATGAAGCTGTTTAAGGAATTATGGCTGTAAGGCAAGTGAAAGCTCACGTTTTGGGGGTGAAGATGGAGCCCACGGTTCATTGTAGAGGGGGATTTTGCATTTTCGTGCTGTATTGTGAAGAGCAGTGCAGGCACAGGTGATGTTACAAGCTTGCTGTAGCTCAACATGTAGGTATTTCAAGCTAGAAAAGTGCCCCTTCAGCACTCCAGTTAAACACTGAATCGTTCCTTTTGGAATTGCATGGGATCTTTTAAATCTCAGCTCTGCAATGTGTTGCAAAACTATTGCAAAATGTGTCACTAATTATGGCAAGAGTGGGTAACCACTGTCACCAAGTGGTGATGCCATCTTATTGCTCTCCTTAAGAATTCATGTTTTATGAACTGATCCAGGCCATTCCCAAATCTGAACATTAATGCTATGTCGTCCCTTTCTGTTTACAAACTCCCATTCTCTCTTATGGGGTGCCTGAATGTAGAAGTGTGTACAGTCAATCGTGCCAATAGTCTTTGACATTTTACTCAAGAAGGAAAATCTAAATTTAAATTGTACTGAAGAATCAGTTTTTTTCCAGGTGGACTCAGATTATGTGCATGTTTCACTGTGTATTATAGACATTTAAGTATTGTCTATAATATTAAGTTGTTTTGTTTTCTCTGCTGCAGATATGGACGACACCATGAAAGTCTTCCCCTGCTCCTCCTGTTCTCTTTCTTATAAGTTACAAATTGACCTTAATAAACACATTAAGAGCTGTCACTCTGACATAAATGAGAACCAGCTGACACGAGGAGAAATTGAAGATGAAAGTTTGCTTCCAACAAAATTCCGTAGTGATCAAACATCCTCTGGTCCTCTGCAAACTAAGCCATCTCATAAAGAACTGGAGAGTAAAACCGACCACTGTTCTGAATGTGGGAAGAATTTCAGTCAGCAAAGTAGTCTTGAACTACACCAGTGCATTCACACAGGAGAGAAGCTGTATCACTGCCCACAATGTTGGAAGAGTTTCAGTCAACGAAGTTATCTCAAACAACACCAGGACACTCACACACAAGAGAAGAAATATCACTGCTCACAGTGTGGGAAGAGTTTTTCTCAACAATGTCTTCTCAAAAAGCACCAGGATGTTCACACAGGAGAGAGGCCGTATCAATGCACACAATGTGATAAGAGTTTCACTCGACAAAGTCATCTCAAAGAACACGAGCGAATTCACACAGGAGAGAAGCCATATCACTGCTCACAGTGTGGGAAGAATTTTTCTCAGCAATCTGTTCTCAGAAAACACCAGCGTCTTCACACTGGAGAGAGACCATATCAGTGCTCACAGTGTGGGAAGAGTTTCACTCAGCAGTGTCATCTGGATCAACACTTTCGCATTCACACAGGAGTAAAGCCGTATCACTGTTCACAATGCAAGAAGGAGTTTGCTCATAAAAGTTATTTAAAAAGACACCAGCGAGTTCACACAGGAGAGAAGCCTTTTCACTGTTCACAGTGTGGGAAGAATTTCACTTTGAAGAACCGTCTCACAGTACACCAACGCATTCACACAGGAGTGAGGCCGTATCAGTGCTCCCAGTGTGGGAAAAGTTTCACTCAGCAGAGTGTTCTCAAAAATCACCAGCGCATTCACAAAGGAGTGAAGCCGTAGTCATTTTGCCTTCAGACAGTGTGGCCGAAGCTTCTCCAATGAAAAAACACATACAAAACACAAGAGAACTATAGTCTGAATAAGAAGGGTTGTTGGGGTTTGACATGTTTTGCGCCAGTTTAATTGTTTTTATAGGTATTAAAACCACACGGTGAAACATTCAGATACGATGCCATTTAAATTTAAGTGGTTGCAGTCCAAAGAGTCATGCTCTTCCTCTCTCATTCTGACTCTAATGTATGAATCATAAACTGAGACTCATCAGACCAGGCAATGTTTTTTTTTTTTTTTTTCTTTCCAATTTGCAACTGTCCTCTTTGTGCACCAAGAACACTGACAAAGTCAAAATCATATGTTTGATGTCAATATGTTTCTGTTCGGGATTGACATGTCTCCTTGTGTTGTTGCTTGTCAATTCTTTCCAGCTAAAGTAAGGCAGACGGACGGACGGCATTTCCTATCTAAGCCAGCAGCAGTTTTAAGTAATAACAGTACAAAATGTGTAGCTCACATCTTCCATTCACCATAGTAAATTCAAACTGTTGTTGACTCATCAACTGCCTGCTTGGCTGGACTAAAATGGCACTAGTATGAATTTATCGCATGAAAATTATTGGTCAAAACAAAAGGAGTAAACTGTTTAGGCAGGGATATATAATTGTATATTGTTGTTTAATACATATGACAGTGGTGTCACTGTCTGACGCATTCCAGACGTCTTCCTGTACCTGTTACATAAAGGCCAGTCTTTGTTTGGTGAGCAGGGGCCTGGCCCGTCAGCATTCATCTAAACTAGTAAGCAGTGCACATGTCCAATGCGCTTTCAGTGATGAACTGATTTGATTTATTAGCAATATATTTAGTTATACATCAAAATTGCTAAGAAATTTCTAATGGTACTTGCTTTCTGGTCTTGGAGCTGAGAAGGCAAGGTCAGGGGTTCAGCATGTTTGGGACATATGCTCACCAACATATTAACTTATGGAGGACTGACTGGTAAAGTGGTGCCAGCAATATGAAATCACTGTATTTAGGGGAAATTGGGACTTGAGCTATATAGAGATTGGTGTTCTGGTTAAAGCAAGTAACTTGTTTTAGCACAAGATGTTAGCTAAAGGACACATAATCCTTCTGCAAAATAATTATATAGATTGTACGCTATATGTTATTTTTTCCATTTGGGGGAGTGGGGTTATGTGGGTTTTATTACTGCCACTGGAAATGTCTGTTTATCGATGTTTAACCACATTAAATAAATTGCTATGTTTTAGTGTTTCAGCGATGTTTTTAAACATTTGAAATACTTTTCTTACACATTTTTTGATAAACTGGAGATCCTCTGCCCATCTCAAAGATTCAGGCTTTTGTGGATACTGCTTGTGTACCAAATCATGATTATAATCACCTGTTGACATTACCTGTTTGGAGTAACATCATAAATTTAGGTTTTTACTTCATTATTAGTCCTACATTGCCCCCCTCCCAACTAATTTTGGAATGTGTTGCAAGCCTGAAATGCAGGAATGGCTGTATATAAACAAATAAAATGAAGCTAAAATGACAAAGCATTAAATATCCTGGGTTCATACTGTCTGCAATTTAAAAAAAAGTTGAAATACATGAAAGGAGCACTGCACTCACTGCAGACATTGTGGGTCGGAGCTTCTCTATTTGCTGTATAAAAACATCACTTCTGTCACTTCTCATCTGAAATTAATTAGTTTCATAGTTAATTCTGGGAGGTTGTTGTAATTTGTGCGAGTTTCATTTTTCTATAGGTAACTCTTTGAATCATTCAGGATGTCATTTAAATTTAAGTGGTTTAACACAAGGCAGGTTGAGTCCATTTATTCATGCTCTTTATGCCATATTCTGTACCTGATGTATGCAGCAGAAATCTTCTGCTGTCACCAAGAACATCAAGAAAATCAAAATGTTTAATATGATCACATTTCTATTGGGATTGACAAAACATGCAAAATCTTAACAGTTTCCTTCTAGAGCATGGCATTACAAAATTAGCAGTAGCAAAAATAGCAGTTACATACATCACTCTTAGAGCTGTGGGAGACCACATGCGATTTTGAGTTGAAGACCATTACATCATCACAGTACAATGCCATTCTCTTCTAAGCCAATGGTTGTGAGCAATAACAGTGCAAAGTATTTGGCACACATTTCCCATTCACCATGGCAAAGTCATAGTGCTGTCAGCTCATCAATTTCCTGCTTGTCATGGCCAAAATCACAGCGATATGAATTAATAGCATTAAAATTATTGGTGGAAACAAGAAGAAAAGCTTATAGATAGTAGGAGTTGAATACACTAGTTAATAGAGTGCTGTGGGGAGCCGTGGACTAGTTGGGCATGTGTGAAACTCACATTGAAATATGGTAGTTGACATTATTGTTTTCAAAATAAATAAATCAAGCAGTCATTGAATCAATATGGAAAACTCAAATGTATCAAGTTCATTTGGTGGATGTAACTACACTACTGATGGTAAACTGTGTTATCTAAAATGCTAAAGATAAAATGGAGATTTGAACTTGGTCTATAGTTAGACATATCTGCTCATTTAAAGGATTTGGGCACATAGCCAAGGCTAAGGGCAGAATTTAAAAGAATAAGCTCTGTAATATATGATATTATTTATTAAAGTATTTGAGTATGTATTGGGTCAAATAAACATGATTTGTTGAACAGTTGTTCGTGTAATTGGGGTAAAATATCTTAAGCAGGCTTCACAGTTAATTCATCAGATGTCTACACTAGTGCCCTATATAATAGGTTGCTAAATACCAGCGTGTTGTAATAATTTTTTGAGTGTTATAGCAAATATTATGTCTTATTATTAACGAAATAAGTTAAATCATTACTTTTTTAGACAGGTATAATTCCAGATTCAATTTATGTAATGTTCCTCGCCAGTCTGCAGACTGCAGTGAAGTAAAATCTAGGATTTTTCATATTTATCTCTATTAGGAAGGGAACAAAAATTGCACAGTAGTAAGGGCATGTAATGAATTTCCTCATTGTGGGACTAATAAAGGATTATCTTATTTTTATACTCTGCAATGCTGTTCAAGGTTCCTATTCAAAGCAATCTGAAATACCTAATATTTTTTATGTTAAACATATATGTTCTAAAATTTGAGCATTTAATTTAAGGTAGGGAGCTTAATCTTTATACCATGATGCAAGCCTTTTTCCCTTAGGATGTTTGATCATAGTAGGAGCAATGTTATCTAAAGATCTTCAAATTAAGCAATCTAATGCTTATGCTTTTCAATTTTGAACAATGCAGCACAAAAAAACACCATCTCAGACTGAGTTCTGGGTGATGGCACAGGGATACTAGCAGACACTGACTGGTCAGCCAATAACAAATCCCGCCAAAGTACTATGGCCTATGATACAAGAAATGAGAGCATCCGCTTCAAGAGCTGGATGGAAACCCTCCTATTCTAAAAGGCCAGGCTTATCATCAAAATTTTCCCAGTTATCTGTGAAGCCCAAGTTATTTTCAGAACCACACTTGGACATGCACAGAGTTGCTGCCATGTGATTGGCTAACTCAATATTTGTGTTAATGAGCAGCTGACCCGATGTACCTAATAAAGTGACCAGTGAGTATATGATCATAACTTTGTGTCAATACTAGATCCTACGCATTTGTAAAAACAATTTCTGCTTAACTTACCTCAGTGAAGCTCAACGCAACATGTCATTGTAGCAAACTTGCAAGAAATAGGGTTTCATGATTGAAATGTTTAGATCAGTGCCAAGGTGGCATGGACAAGTTGTTATCTTGTTATCATCTTGTTATCAAGTTGTTCTCATGGACAAGTTGTTAGATGGTGCATCACAAGTCAGTGACACAACTTGAATACCGATGGCCTGAAGCCTGCTAAGACTGTCCCTAATGACATTAGCCTTCTCTCATCCATCTATACTATTAATTAGGAAGGGAGGTCAATTTCACCTCCACCTATGTCAACAAATCAGTCATTTTATGAATGTACATTTCATCCATCATTAGCGCACTGATTGTTTCTTTGCTCTTCTCTCTACATGCCTCAACATGACTCTTCAGGGCAGGGAAAGGTGGTATAGTAAATCCAGGTATAGTAAAACCAACTAAGATGCTGCTGTACCAAATGCATATGGTGAGGCCCTGTGGCAGTGCATTATTGAAATTCTCACATACATATTCATAGGCTGTCGGGGAGTAAAAGTTTGGTTGGAAACTGTTTCAGTGCTACAGAGTATTTTGCTGTTTCTTTCTCCCTGTTGTATCTTATGAAATATATGCTTTGGAACTTCATCATTTTACTCAAGCAGAGAGAAACTGAAATTTTCTGCTACCTCCTTTAAAGTGTAGACACTTTTCCTGGGCCATCTGAACTTTTGGCACTGCATTTTCAGCCTCTTTTTGTACTTCCCCAGTGCCTCCACTGCAGCCTCATTTTCCTTTACAGAGCTTTTGGTGACTGTAACATGTAGTTGTGATCACTGTTAGCAAAACTAATAATTGAAAATGTAGCTGTTGTTAATTCTGCATATCTGTGATCTTGCATGATGTAATTCTGACAAAGATTAATCTTGACAGAATCACTGTAAATGACAGCAGAGATCACACTGGCCTTGATACTCTGTACATTGGAATTAAAGCCATCTTCTTCTGCATCACTGCATGCAGAAAGCAAGAAACCACTAACCTCTTCCTCGTTACCTGCACCTTTCCAGCAGTTTGTCACATGGCCTCTCAAAATGTTTTGGAAAACAAAAAACGTTGGTATTGCTGTGCTTTTCAAGTGATGATTTTTATAAGAATGTTTATATACAGATCATAGATACAATAAACTAAAAGACATTATTAATATTAAAACTTCCTTGCTTACCTTACAATCAGTGGTGAAGGCATGCTCCTCAAAGTGAAGACTACAAAGACAGAATATTGGTGTGGGGTTCCAATCCTGGACAGGGTCATGGGAGAGTTGGTGCCTAGCCAGTGGCATAGGGCACAAGGCAGGAACAACCTTAGGGTGCCAATACAGGACCTTCTTGCTGTGAGGAAACAGTGCTGCTACCCACTGAGCCACTGTCCCACTCGGTTTTCAATCCTGCTGTCTCATATTCAAGAACCACTGATTAAATTTTGCTGGATCCCTAAAGGAAAATGATATAGTAAAAAAAATAATAGGAAAAAGACAGTACATTCACGATGTTTGATCTTCAGAATTAGCTGTCAATCACCACAGCCATTTGTCAATAAACGCCACACCCCTTTAAGTATCACCAAATAACTTCTAAAAAAAA
>JAJAGP010004217.1:0-54217 GCA_025084515.1 Ancistrus triradiatus | reverse complement strand
TTTTTTTTTCTTTATTACGTGCTTTGGGGACAACTGACAAAAGTAGGCAATCATTCATTGATTTTCTTAAGCACTTAATCCTGATCAGGGTAATGGGAGAGCCAGTGGCTAGCCGGCGGCACAGGGCAACAACCCTTGACAGGGTGCCTAGTGGCTTTCACAGTTTACCAAATTTTTCATTTGGTATAATATGTAACTCTAGTCCATTACTTTTGGTGGCTCAATGGCTCTCAAGTAACATGGTACCCATTCAGAACTGTAAAATATGACCTTACACACATTTTAATTTTCACATTTAGCCATTTGGCGGATGCTGTTATCCAGATAGTCTTAAACTGAGACAATCGTACAAAAGGTACAATCCAAGAAATTGTGGAGTAACAGAATCCTCAACTGCCCAACAGAGGCAGATTGGCATTACTGGAACTTGAACCTTCTGGTCAGTAATCCTGTATGCTTACCGCACCAGTACTTTCTGGCACCAGTTCCAGTCCTCATGCCGAGCTCTTCTTCCGTCACCAGTTCTAGACCCCATACCTTTACTCAGACTACATCAGAGGACCCTAACTCTCCATTCCCTTTTCAATTATATTTATCTGTGTATTTAAACTATTATTACAAATTTATTATTTAGGAAATTGTGTTTATTTTTTACACATCTAAGCTGTCCAAGGAATTGGGGTCTAAATTTGAATCCCATAGAGAAAAGTTGGTCTTGCATGAAACACAAACTAATTGGGAAAAATTTTTCAGCTAATCGCTTGAAGCCAGTATCCCACTGAATGGAACAAGACTGAGTCTTCTTTCTGTAAAAGCTGTCCACAAATTTACAGACAAGACTTAAACATTTAAGGAAACCAAAGGGATAGACTATCCTATACTAAGTTACTTTATTTGTTTAATTCTTATTCATTTCCAAACCAATAATTTCCTTTTAAGACCATTAAAAGCTTAATATTTTGGGCATTTTTTTGCCCATGATAGTGTAGCTTCTGCCAAATAAAGTATGCGAGTTCATAATAATTTCACCATACCGGATCGGTCGTGGCCCGGGTTAACAACGACCGCCACTGGTATTGGTGCAAACAGGGTACCAGCGGAAATTGGACTACTGTTTGCCGAAGACGAAGAAGAGGAAGATATGCAGGGAGTTGGGGTGAGAGTAGAGGACGTGGAGGACAGGGTGAGGTGGAAACGTTTAACTCGCTGTGGTGACCCCTGATAAAGGGAGATGCCAGAAGAAGAAGAAGAAGAAGAAGTGTAGCTTCTGCAACTTCTCACTCTGACCTGTGTATCATTGAAGCTGTAAATTAATTATTCACTGGATATCTGTATGAATTCACACGCTGTTGTAATGTATTGACATTCATTACATCTCGATTTACAGCTAGTCAGTATTAAAGCACTTACAGTAACTAATTAAAAAGTGCACATCCAGTAAAATGAATTACATCCAGCAATATCAATGCATTGCTATTTAACATCTATAGTACGTGCACCTATTGGAACGTAAACCAGTCAGTTGTTGGTCAGATTGAGGTATGTGGAATTGTGACTATGACTGGACCTCGTTCGAAACATTGGTGGGATTATTTGCAAGCACAAATTAATTTCTAAAATAAGCTCCCATAAACTTTGAACTCTGCACCCAGTTAGTAAAAAAGTGTTAAATAATTAAGACACTCGTGAAGCCTTCTTTCTGACAGAATCAATTCTGTTATTAATGCAATGTTCAGTGTTAGTGTATGTCTGTATTGCTATTTTTTCCCCATTATCATGTCACACCTGGAACCCCATATGAGAATTACAATATACAGCAGCATCAATATTCCATGGCAAAATCTGTCCAAATAAATAGTGCCAAGGGAAAACATTAAAAGACCTATGAACCACATGTGGGGCAGTACCTAGCCTAGTCTTAGTTTTCCCTTTTTTCCAAAAGACACAAAGGATCTTTACTCATATATATGAACTGTCCCTAAATGGTCATGCATCAGTGAAAGGAAGTCTGAGGCTTCAGCAAACACATATGGCACCCACTCACAAGTCCACACAGTCCACAGGGGCATGTGAAATATCAGGCTTCCCTGCTACCTACAGAGGTCTTGATGCTTGCTGTACTTTCTTCAAGGTGACATTACATTACATAATGCACCAGTCTTACACGTATGACTTTATGTTTTCAGCTTAGGGTCACACCCAGGTAGCAGGAAAGGAGTACTAAGGTTAACACGCATTCTCCTGTAATAATCCAGGGAAAATAAGTAGTTAAACCCAACTTAAAACTGTGAGGCTTCTCTATTTTAGGAGGTAAAAAATCCAGCAACACTGCTTTACCTGTTAACACTCATGAAGATCGCCCAAACACACTACAGTCCATTACCATGTCTGTGTTACTGCTGTGCACCACCCAAATAATATCTGCTCAACAGTGGTCCTATGGTGGTTCAATTCCATCTATTAACATGGCATAGAGCAGATATAAAATGTACTGAACCTATGTGGTTCTCACCTATGTGAACCTAAGAAAGTTTTTGTCCTATTTATAACCCCAAATGAGAAAACAGTATTAAATAGATAAACAGTATTTCTTAATTTACTTTTAAATTTTTAATTAATAATTAATAGTTAACAATTGAATTAATTTTTTTAAATACAAGACTTTTATTTCCTTGCAGACAGTATGAACCTGAAATATTTCATGTTTGTCTGGTCAACTTAAATTGTTAATAAACATCCGTAAGCATCCATTCAGCAGCAATAGCTGTTGGAACCACAAGGGGCACAGGCTTAATTTGGCAAACATTTGTCAAACACTACAATACAGAGTTACATTGACAAAAGAAGCCTCTTGTTAACCATGTCCAGACGTGGAATCAACTTTTGGGCTGGGCGGCATCTAGGGATGGACCATCTGTGTGCTCCAGACCAACAATGAAAAGGACCATCAGGACTATTAGCAGCAACAAGTCCAAAAACCAGGCTCTGTCATGGTATGGGGTTGGCAAAGGTAATTTACACTTCTGTGATGGCAGCATTAATGTAGAAAAGTACATTGAGATGACATTTTTCACAGAGGCGTACATGTATTTTTCAACAAGACAGTGCAAAACAAATTAAATCAGAAAACGTTAGGACTGAAATATGTAAATCCCTTCCAGTCTTTATTTGTGGAACATTGTTTTTAAGCATTTCAATAATTTTCTTATACATTTGTTGATTATCTGAAGATCGTCTGCCCATTTTTACTCCTCAAAGACTCAGACTCAGCCTTTCGTGGATACTGCTGATTATAATCACCTGTTGACACCACCTGTTTGAAATAACATAATCAATTAGTTTTTTTGTTTTTTTTTACCACATTACTAGCTATACACTGTTCCTGACCCAACTTTTTTTGGAATGTATTGCAGGTCTGAAATTCAGGAATGGATGATTATTAGCAAATGAAATGAAGTTTGAAGAAAAAAACATGAAATATCTTTGATCCATTCTGTCTGCAATGAAATAAAAGTCAAAGGAAATGTAAGGAACACTGCAAGTTGTTTTGTTTTTATTTGCATTTTCCATGCTGTTTTAACTCTTTCAGATTTGGGGTTGTATATATAGGATGCTGGATGAGAGGGTCTGACTCCCAATCTCCATTTCCATTCATCCCAGAGGGGTTCCCTAACCATGCCTTTTAAGCTTTGCTTTGTGAACTGGGGCACAGTCATCAATAGAAAAGGGTTTTCCCCAAACTGTTTTCACATAGTTGGAAGCATGCTATTGTCTAAAATGCCTTCGTCTGCTGAAGGATTATCAGTTCCCCTGAGTCAATTCCGGTCTCAGGTTGAGTCTACTTCCGCCTGCATGTCTGACGGTTCTCTATTCATCTATCTCTGTGTACCATCTCACCAGGGGCCTCCACCTGCCATGTTTCAGATTTCCTTCAGGTCTAGGGGGTACACGGGCAAACCAAGGGTTTGACTTGCATGACACCAACAGTGCCAAGGAAAAACTCTTTGTGAGGGAAGTATAAAGAAAAAGAACCTTTGACAGGGGCCGGTCCTCCTTTATTTCCAGTAGTAAAAGTATTTTTATTATAGTATTTAGATATGATATGTAGGTATGCAGCATTTTGAGTCAAGATACCATAATCAAATTTGTTCTGTAACTAGAATAGGAATTACTGTAAAAGAAACCAGAATGGTCAGTGGTCAATCAAAAATTAGACGATCCTCAAGATGGCAGGATAATGATCCGGATCGTAGTTGGACTTCACCACAAATTCCGGTCATGCCAACATTTGCTGCAATACAGCAAATTCACCTTTTCCCTGCTCTGATGTGTAGATACAAAGGGGCCACTGAGTTGTAGTGAGGGCTGGTGTTGGGTTGCACATAGCCCAATTTCATGACCACTCCTAGCTAGAACAGACAAAAGGCATACAGAAACCAGAGCCCCCATGCCTGCTTTGAATAAGCTCCTTTACTGCATTCTGAGCAATGATCGGAGTGTACACCTCAAACACACTGTACCACACTAGATGTGTTAAAGTGATAGCAGGAACATGAGAGCCTCTCCGCTGCCAACACTTGCTGCTTATCTGCTTATTGAAAAGAATTGTTCATATTACCTTCACATAACCAAAGCCTTTGTTTGAACAGCTGTGTAATCTGGACTGAAACAAACACTCGTTTCCTGCTACTGTCTAGCACCATTGACTGAAGAGAAACAAATGGGACTGAAGGAGAATTGAACGTATAGTGTACCATCTTTGGTACATCCCAGTTACATACATCACAACTAACATCCAATTTCTGAAAACTACTCATACTCCAACACCTGACCAAAACGTATTTAGAAAAAAGAGTCGAATAGGGAATATTTGGATTGCAGGCACCTATTTACATTATTTCTTAAGGGGAAAAATACAACCCCAAATCAAAAAAAGGTTGGGACAATGGGAGTGTGAAAATTACAAAAAAATAAATTAAAAACACAAGGTATCTTATATTTACTTTTATTTAATTGCAGACAGATTGAATCCAAGATATTTCATGTTTTGTCTCATCAACTTAATTTCATTTGTTAATAAACATCTATTTCTGCATTTCAAGCCTGCAACACATTCAAAAGTCAGGACAGGGCAATTTAGTGCTAGTAATGAGTAAAAAAAACTATATATTTATAACTATTTATAACTGTGATTTGGTTCAAGAGCAGTATCCACTAATGACTGTGTCTTGGAGGAACAAAGATGGGCATAGGATCTAATTTGTCAACTAATGCATGAGAAAATTATTTAAATGTTTAAAAACAATGCTCTTCAAAGAAAGGAAGGGTTTTGGATATTTTTCTTTCTACAGTGCATAATGTCATTTTTATTTGCATTTTCCATACTGTCCCAACTTTTTCTTATTTGTACTACCTTGTTTTGGCTTTTGGAATCTTGCCACCTACTTTAACCTGCAATACTGATCAGAAGAGTGCAGCTTGTGTTTCACTGATTTTACATTACTGGAACCTGTTGACATATGTATATGCTTCCTGTTTAGCATTGAATTAGTTGTGGATGACAGTGCTTTAGAAGTGGGATCACTCACCTTGACTCAACAGCATCTCACTCTGCAAAATGACACTCAGTTGAAAGCCAGGATAACAACTGAGATGGCAAAGGAGTTTTTGTAGCAGATACTGGAGGATAATTATCCAAACGTTAGAAGCCACACATGAAAATGGTGAAGTCCAAATGCTGACCTACTACAACTGATGAACAGCTTGTGACCTGAGACTTGTAGGATCATAGTGGGTTGGCTACATAAAAAAACATCTTACATTAAAAAATGTTGGGTGTGCTGTCTTAACTCTCAGACTTTTTCTGCTATTCTGCTATTGCTGTTTTTCTGGATCTCTATTTCAGGGTTTTACCTGCTCTTCTATTTATTCTGCCTTCATTTACAATTATTTATGGAATTTAGCAGACACCCTTATCCAGAGTGATTTACCACTGATACTTATAATCCAAGCTATTGTAGACTAAGGACCTTGCTCAAGGACCCAACAGTGGCAGCTTGGCAGAGGTGGGATTTGAAAACTGGACCTTCTGGTCCAAAATCCAGTACCCTAACCGCTAGGCCACCTTCCACACACCCACTTCATTACAAGTATGTCAAGTTCAAATACTTTGGTGTTGAAGTGAAAAAAAATTGGCAGACCCAAGGTTTGTTCTCTTTTGCTTCTTGCAGAAATCCTACTTTGATGCCATAATGCACATGCTTGATAACGAGGCACTGTTAAACAGAAATAAATGCATGCCATCCATTATTGAACCTGTCCTGTTCTCTGCCATGTTGAAAGGTTGAAGATCACCTCAACTCAAGAACTTGTGTAAAATATTTCTGAATTTCCCACTTGAATTTGACTTGACGGCGTGTTCATGTGCAACTCCCAAATCAGTAACTTGTGTTTACCAAAATTCTGTTTGTGTTTTTGTTTTGTTTTTTAAGGGTACTGAGATCCAGTGATTTTCCAGAACAGACAAAGTGTCCTAGAGGTCCATCATTCTCTTTCTCATAGATAGACTATGACACCCTAGTCTATCTATGATAGTTGGCCCATAAACCATACATTTGTTGTAATGGCCTATGGGGTGTTGATATTCTGTACTGTTTAAACATGAAGGAAAAACATGATTATCCACAATTGCTCTACAGAAATGTAAACATATATTTGATAAAACACTTCATTAGGTTTTCTGTGGACCAGACATCATGCATCATTAAAGTAGAGCACAAACCTCAACTCTTTTCACCATATCACGGTTTTCCAGTCATCTTCAGTCCAGTGATGGAAGCACTTAGCACACTGTGTGCAGCCATTCCTGCCTTTTAAGGACTTGGTTTCCAGACGTGGGAAATGCGGTTGGAATGTGTAATATGCGGTGATGAGGTCTGATTTGCCATGACTTTTGTACTTCAGAGTCACTGTTGATTTGGATGTTTGACCAATATTAATAAACAAATTTGGTGACTTATTTGGATGTTCTACCCTTTGACGTACCAAATGTGGTACCATTCTTGTGCCACTATGTGAAGTCCATCTTCTGATCAATTTTACACACCATTTTATCTCTGTTAATACTGATCTTCATTTTTTCTACATACGCCTTATATTCATACCAAAAACTGAAAACCTCGTTTTTTGCAACATTCATCCAAGTGTTCAAGCTTTTGATATTGATGTATCGGATGAATTGTCATAAGGAGCTTATAAAGAAGCTGCTGTGACTGCTGCATACTCGACTGGAGTTGGAGTGGTTTACTTCAGAAATAGCTATCACCTAAATTGTCAAATATAACTTGGAGAGCCTTTATATAAAGTGGTGCTTGAACACTGAATGAATTTTCTCTATTTCTGCATGAAACATCATCAGATTATCACACAAGCATTAATAGTAGGTAAAGAGAACCTGATTAAACACATGAGACAAAAATATTATACTTGGTAACATCTGTGAGTGGCAAAAAGTATGTGATCCCCAAGGATTAGCAATTAATTTGAAGATGAAATTAGAGTCAGATGTGACTCAACAGGATGACAATCAAGTGTGACTGTGACTGCATTTAAAGAGCAGAGATCTATCAAAGAAGATCACTGAAGACCATCGTTATGATCCTCAGGAATGTTTAACCAATGGAAATCACACTAAGAGCAAGGCATGTAATATTCTGTAGAAGTTTTATGTCTGGAGAAATTAAGACACTGCATTTCAGCATAAGAACCTTATCCCATCTGTGAAAGTAGTAGTGGTAGTAACATGGTTTGGGCCTGTTTTGCTCTATCTGAGCCTGGATGGCTAACCATCACGCTTGGACAATGAGTTCTGATTTATAACTGGAAATACTAAAGGAAAATGTCAGAACATCTGTCCATGGACTGAATTTCAAACCATTGAAAACTGAAGACTAAAGAATTGTTAAAGATGTATAATGTTTTGGAATGGCTGAGGCAAAGTCCTGACTTTAATACAATAGCAATGTTGTGGAATTACCCGAAGCAAACAGGTCATGTGAGAAACTCAGCAATATCTCAGAACTGAAGCTGTTTTGTATGGCGGAATGGCCTAATAATGTGCATGACTGATGTCACCGGAAATGTTTAGTCACAGTTATTGCTACAAAAGGAGGTCACACCAGATACTGAAAGCCAAGGTTCACATACATTTGGCACTCACCCATATGAATTATTGACCCATCTTCCTCAATAAATATATGGCAGAGTATAAGCCTTTTTATTATTATTGGGTTCTTATGTACTTTTAGGACTTGTGTGAAAATATTTGATGTTTTAGGTCATATTTGTGCAGAAATATAGAAAATTCTAAAGATTTCACATACTTCCATGTACATCGACATATCTAACGTGTATGAACAGATTTTCTGAAATTTTCATGACTGCATTTATTTAAATGTGTCATTTTGGTTTTGTGTTTTTCATAGTTGATCACTGGGTATAACGTGATACCCACAACACATAAAAGTACCATGTTTGTGTATACAGGACATACAGTGGGGCAAAAAAGTATTTAGTCAACCACTGATTGTGCAAGTTCTGCTATTTAGAAAAATCAGAGAGGTCTGTAATTTTCATCATAGGTACACTTCAAGTATGAGTGACAAAATGAAATAATAAATCCAGGAAATCACATGGTAGGATATTTAAAGACCAAAGCATGGTGGAAATAAGTATTTGGTCACCCACAAACAAGCAAGATTTCTGGCTCTCACAGACCTGTAACTGCTTCTTTGAGAAGCACTTCTGTCCTCCATTCGTTCCCTGTATTAATGGCACCTGTTTGACCTTGTTATCCGTATAAAAGACACCTGTCCACAGCCTCAAACAGTCAGACTCCACATTCAACCATGGCCAAGACCAAAGAGCTGTTGAAGGACACCAGGACAAAAATTGTAGACCTGCACCAGGCTTGGAAGAGTGAATCTACAATAGGCAGGCAGGTTGGTGTGAGTAAATCCACTGTGGGAGCAATTGTAAGAAAATGGAAGACATACAAGACCATTAATTATCTCCCTCGATCTGGACCCCCACGCAAGATCTCATCCCATGGGGTCAAAATGATCATAGGAACAGTGAGCAAAAATGCCAGAACTACACGGAGGGACCTGATGAATGGCCTGCAGCAGCGAGCTGGGACCAAAGTAAACAAAGGCTACCATGAGTAACACACTACGCCGAAGAGGGAGTCAGATCCTGCAGTGCCAGGCATGCCCCCTGCTTATATCCAGTACATGTCCAGGGCAGTCTGAAGTTTGCCAGCGAGCATATGGATGATCCAGAGGAGGGATTGGGAATAATATCATGTGGTCAGATTGAAACCAAAATAGAACTTTTTTGGTAAAAACTGAAAACTCAATCGTGTTTGGAGGAAGAAGAAAACCGAGTTGCATCCCAAGATCTCCATACCTACTGTGAAGCATGGGGGGTGGAAAACATCATGCTTTGGGGCTGTTTTTTTCTGCAAAGGGGGACAGGATGAAACCTGGATCCCTTACTAAGGAAAGAATGAACGGGGCTATGTATTGTGAGAGTTTTTCAAGCCAAAACTCCTCCTTCCATCAGTGAGAGCATTGAAGATGGAAAACGTGGCTGGATCTTCCACCATGGACAATGATCCCCAAACACACCGCATCGGAGTGCAGCACCAACCAAATCTGCCCTACACCCCCAGTCTTTGTGCGCCCCCAATGAAGGAGTGGCTCCGTAAAAAGCTTTTCCAAATTTCATTTCAAGGTTATCTGGGTGGATAGAAGCCAATCTCCAGACCTCCACCCCATATATGAAAATTTGTGGAGGGTAGTTGAAGATCGTGGATGTGCCCAGCGATAGCATGGACAAATGGGCCAAAATACCAAGCTACAGTGTGTGCAAATCCTGGTGAAGACTTACAGGAAACGTTTGACCTCTGTCATTTGCCAACAAAGATGATGTTTACTAAATATTGAGTTGAACTTTTGTTATTTATCTTTCCAACCAACTTTCCCAATTTAATTCTTTAAAATTGTACAATGTGATTTCCTGGATTTTTTTTCTCTCATCTTTCTAAGTTGGAGAACTTTGCCACAAATCGGTGCAAGTTAGTTTTTTTTTTTTGCCCCACTGTATAATATGTGAATTTGTAGCCCAGTTTGCTTACAGTCCACGCAACCACCAAGCACACAGAACTTAGTGTTAAAGCGTGTTGTTTTTATTTTTTTTTTTCCACAGGTTTCCCCAAAGCCAGTGATTATCCAGCAAATTACTAGCATTCCCTGAGAGACCGTGCAGACTTGAACAGAGAAATCCCTTCTTATGAGCTGTTATAGAAGTTGCTATGTAGTTACACCAAGAAATTGATACTTTACACTGTACACTGCAGGTGAGATGATTATGGGAACGATTTTGGTCACAGGCATTGGAAATGAGCTTTGGTAAGGTGTTCAGAGCATAAACAAGATCCTTTCCTAATAAGATGACTGGTTTATTGTATGGATACAGTTTCACATAATTGAATTTACTTTACTAAAGCTTCTACAGGGCTAAGAAAACCATCCAGTCATATTGTACTTTTTCCCTACTAATATCCCTTTGAACTGAGGGTCAAAATGGTATGAATCCATACCAATACAAACTAAAAGACTACGTATAACATACAGTTTCGGACACTTTATAGGTATAAACACATTGCTAGTACCATGTTGGATCCCCTTTTGGCCTTCAGAAACTGCCTTAGTTTTTCACCAAGATTCAAGAAACGTTCTAGAAAACATTCCTCAGAAGATTTTGGTTTTTTTGTTTGACATGATAGCATCACTCACTTGCTGCAGATTTTTCAGCAACACATCCAAGATGTGGCTCTTCCATTTTGTCCACATCCCAAAGGTGCTCTATTGACTGTGGAGGGCATTTGAGTACAGTGAACTCAGTGTTATGTTCAAGAACTAGTTTGGAATTATTTGAACTTTGTGATATGGCACGTTATCCTATTGAAAGTAGCCATCAGAAGATGGTAGAAATGTGGTGATAAAGGGATGGGCTGCTGTAGCCCATCTGCTTCAAGTTGTGATGTGTTATGTATTCAGAGATGCTCTTCTACCTACCTTGATTGTGACAAGTGGCTCTTTGGGTTACTGTTGACCTTATATCAGCTCAAGCCAGTCTGGCCATTCTCCACTGACATCTGGCATCAACAAGGCATTTTCATCGAACAAGGCATTTTCACCTCACTAGGGCCACAGTTTATTCTTTTTTCAACCATTCCTTCTAAACCCTAGAGATGGCTGTGCGTGAAAATCGCAGCAGTTTCTGAAATGCCCAGACCAGCCTGTCTAGCACCAACAACCATGCCACATCAGAGTCACTTAAAGTTTTCCACAATCTGATGCTTGATTTGAACTGCAGGTGATAGCAGCCACCATCACCTTTGTTTGCAGTTGTGTCATGAACGAGAAACCTGGACTGTATTGTCTTTAGCAACAAATCCAGGTTCTGTTTGGGATCAGGTTCAAGTATGGAGGCCTCATGGTGAGTGCTTCAATCCTGCCATTGCTTTGGAGCAATACACTGCCTCAATTGCTGGTGTAATGATCTGGGGAGCCATCACATACAACAGTTATATGTGGTGATCCAGTCATTTACGTAACATCATCTTAGATCTAAATGCAGCATTCAGCAAGTAGTCTGTGTGACTTAATTGCACTTAGAACTCAAACAGAGCATTTCTTTATACTGTCTCTAATCTAGCTAACTAACTTCTATTTTCTTTTATTATTTTATATGTACCCTTGCTAGCTAGCAGTTGAATTTTAGGAGTTCTACACCCACTTCTACACAATTATTATTAATTATAATTCACTTTCTTATCCGGTTTATCCTGGATAGGGTCATGGGAGAGCAAGTGTAACCTACCGCGTATTCAAACTGAAATTTGCTCCCAAGTTTTTTCAAAAAATTGTGTGCCTCACCTTAAATTAGTTGCTGTATTTGTATTCTCTTTGGCCCCTCTCTAAAATTAAACTATGTCCTTGTTTACATACCCTGTTTAGGAAAAGTTTGTTATTGCACACCTATATCATTCAATTGCCCACCTAAAGATGTTCGAGTAATACCTCTCGTCCGGAACCAGGGGTTCTTGAAAGAATGGGAACCAATCTGAGGAAATGTTGAAGATATATTACTGTATACAATGCATTAAAAAACTGGCAGCTCCTATGATTCGAAGGTAAGAGCAAAACTCGTGGAAACCAAATTTTCTGAAGGCATGGGTTTGAACTGCTGGACTGGGCTGGCAGCATGACCAGGAGTAGTTGCAGCTGAAAAAATGCTACTTAAGAGTTTCCCATAAGCAGTCAATCAACAAATAAAAAAAAATATGAATAAGACAAACAGAGCCACACTAAACACTGTTCAAAAGCTCTAAAGAGGACTAAATTACTTTGTCAGGTGCTTTGTCAGGTCGGTCCAACTTTTAGAAACTTTATCTGTCAATCAGCACTGACTGATAAGCTATAATTATTCAGAGACTCATGCGGTGTATATGTCCAAAATTACAAGCTTTGATCACGCATGGGTTTGACAGATACCAGGGTGCAGTTATGGGCCCCACAGTTCTGGCTTTCATCTTTACTGCAGTAATGTCACTATCGGCAATCTGATACTCAACTCAGCTTAACTCTGACCAAGCAAGTTCAAAGTTGTGACAATCACCGGCAATAAAAGAATTTGAGGTCAAATTCATAGATTCAGGTTTATTGCCTGTAATATATGACTTCAATGGAAGCTGTCCTAGTTGGCATTATGCTTGTGTTTCTGAATCTGTTATCCTAGATGGCAGCCAGCACGGCCAATGATTTAGTAAATGACTGTGTTTATAGATAATCCATCTATTACAGTAAATATATCACTGTTTTTGATGTTTGCATAACAATCAGATATTTTATTCCCCAAAATAACATGGCTCATGTTGCTGAATAACTGAGCCTGCTGTGTTCACACATTGCAAGCGTTACTTATGGGTTTCTTTGCCACTGTAAGTAATCATTTCTTGGTGCCTTTATTAAATGCAACTTCCAATTAAAACAGGCCCCAAATTCAAGCAACTGTGGGTTAAGAGCCTTCAAGGGTCTAAAGTAGCAGTGCTGGGACTTTTACTTTTCTGCTCAACAGCCCAACACCTTATGCACCTAAGCTACCACAACCATGGTTTCATACAAAACTGCCAAAGCAAACCAAAGCTTAAGCCTTAAACAGGGTGTCTAATGTTAGCTGACAGATTTCACAAAGATATGAACAATTACAGCTGGTATTCAGAGAATCACGCATACTACAAATGCATATTTAGCAACATTTAATGCCATATACACAGTTGCATGCTTCTAGTTCATTAATGTAAATGATACATAAGCCCTTTGATTATAGTGTGTAGTTGAAAAAGCATTACAATTGCCTATTTAGCAGCACAGCATGTTATTATTTCATATTGTTGTGTATTTCCAACCCCAACAGAACTTCTCGTTTTTTTCTGTTTTATATTTAGATGAATTGAAAAACAGTGATAACTAGAACCATGAATGAGGGACAGAGTAGCAGGTTCAAACTTCACCTTTGATAACGATCTGTGTGATTTCTCAAAGACTGCATGGATTTTTCTCCCAATTCCTCTGTAGGTGGCTAAATTGTCACTATGTTGTTGTGAGTGTGAAATGTCCTGCCACTTGGTCTGTCTGTGGTTTAGTAATGTCTCTGAGATGGACAAGCAGCAATGAATGTCAACTGATAGAACTTAAAGCTGTGATTTTTTCAATTTGCTAAAAAAAAAAAATCTGACTGCAGCTTTGACCTGGCCTGACGGTTATTATAATTAATCGACGGTTACTATAAATGATTTTAAGTACATGTTGTCCCGTCAGAACAGCTTCAGTAGAGTAACCACCTATTTTCAAAACTCAGATTGCTCAAAATGGTTTAATTGCATATTTGCCTGGTATGTCATCTGCTATGTACTCAGGTGGTGTAGCGTATTAATATGCTAACCTATCAACGCAGGGACCTGACTTTTGAGACCTAGTGGTGTCTTCTGGCGTCACATGCAGAAATGATTGACTGTGTCTGAGGTATAGGTGACCAGGTTGGTGGATCATCCCCCCACCCTGCAATGGACTTATCCCTGCACCCTGTGTTCTCCAGGGACAGGTGCTGGAGCCTCTGCAACCCTGATGAGTTAAAAACAGTGTTAAAGCATAAACAATTGCTCATCTCCCATTGTACAGTGTGAACTGTGGTCACTAAGTGCAAAGTGTCTCCAGATTTTTCATTGATTTTGTATCACTCAGTATTATTACACCACATTTTCCTCTGTTTAACAGTGTGAACATGGTGACATGGTGATGCAGTTGTTAGCACTTTCACTTCACAGTTCTGCCATCCACAGTTTGATCCCAACCCAGATTCTGCCTTTGTGGAGTTTGCATGTCCTTCCCGTGTTCAAATGTCCTTTCTGGGTCCCTCCCACAGTCCAAAGGCATGTGGGTTAGGTTAATTTGTGTTTACAAAGTGCCCTTAGGGGTAGCACTGTGACATCACAGCGAGAAGGTCCTGGGTCTAATCCCAGGTGGAGCGGTCTGGGTCCTTTCTATGTGGAGTCTGCATTTCCTCCCCGTCTCTGCATGGATATACTCCTGGTACTCCAGTTCCCTCCCACTGGCCAAAGACATGTGAGTTAGGTTACTTGGTGTTTCCAAAGTATATTAAAAGCATTTACAATAAAAAAGTATCTGCAATGTACTGATAAATATTCAAGATGCTTTACTCTCTGTCTGCATGTACATGAGACATATATGCATGTGAAATTTCAATTAGAGGTAGTAGAGAGCTCCATGGACAGGAGCATGGCTAGAACTTGCAGTGTCCATAGACTGAAGAGTCCAGTGTAACGCATCATCAGTTAGTATAGTTTAGGATGACAAGCAGAGACAGTTGCAATGCTATCAACCATGTTGCAGCTTCACATTTTGTTAAAGTGAGCTTCACATGTTTTTAAAGTGGCTTTCGTCTTCTAATGTCATGTGTAGTGTCATGTGTAAAACATCAGATTTTCACACAAGTCCTAAAAAAGAACCCAGTTGATCAAATGAGACAAAAATATTATACTTGGTCATTTATTTATTAAGGAAAATTATGCAATATTACATATTAGTGAGTGGCATAAGTATGTGAACCTTTGTCCCCCGCAACTAATAACTGCAACTAAACGTTTCTTGTAACTGTTGATCCATCCTGCACACCGACTTGGAGGAATTTTAGACCATTCCTGAACAGCTTCAGCTCTGGGATGTTGGTGGGTTTCCTCACATTAATTTGCCTTCCGCTTCAATCCCTTCCACAACATTTTTCGATATGGATTAAGGTTTAGGTTAGACTTTGACTTTTGGCCATTCCAAGCATTAACTTTATTCTTTCTTCTTCCCTTTAACCATTTCTTTGGTAGAAGCACTAGTGTGGTGTTATGGTCGCTGTTCTCTTGCTGCAGAACCCCCACCTTTTCCCACCTTCTCTTGAAGATTCATTCATGGACAGATGCCCTAACATTATTCCTTTTAGAATTCCCTCTTGATAATAATTCAGAATTCATTGTTCCATTAATGATGGCAGGGGTGGTCCCTGCCAGATGCAGCAAAACAGGGCCCTCAGGCCCAAAACCCATCATACTTAATCACCCGGACCCACCTGTTGCCACACAGATGGGAATAAGGTTTCTTACAACTGTGAATGCAGTGTTTTCCTTTCCTCCAAACCATAATGCCTTTTCTTTTTAAAAATAACAAAAATTCTAGTTTTGGTCTCATCCATCTCCAAAAAAACATTCTTCCAATATCCTTCTGGGCTGTCCAACGTGGATGTGTTTAGCCAAACTGCAAGACCCAGCAAAAGCCTCTTTTTGGATGAGCAGTGTGGCTTTTTTCCCTCTCCTTGCAACCCCTGCCATGCCACAACCATTGTTGTTCAGTGTTCTTCTGATGGTGGACTCATGAACATTAACATTAGCCAATGTGAGACAGACCTTCAGTTGCTTAAAAGTTAGTCTGGGATCCTTTTTTACCTCGCCAACTCCTACATGCCTTGGTCTTGGAGTGATCTTTGTTGGTCGACCACTCCTGGGGAGGGTAAAAATTGGTCTTGAATTTCCTCAATTTCTACACAATCTGTCTGACTGTGGATTGGTGGAGTCCAAACTCTTTAGAGATGGTTTTGTAACCTTTTCCAGCCTGATCAACAACTCTTTTTCTGAGGCCCTCAGAAATTTTCTTTGTTTGTGCCATGATACACTTCCACAGACATGTGATGTGAAGAGCAGACTTTGATAGATCCCTGTTCTTTAAATAAAACATTGTGCCCACTCACACCTGATTGTCATCCCATTTATTAAAAACACCTGACTCTAATTTCACCTTCAAATTAACTGCTAATCCTAGAGGTTCACGTACTTTTGCCACTCATTAATATGTAATATTGGATCATTTTCCTCAATAAACAAAAGACTAAATATAATATTTTTGTCTCATTTGTTTAACTGGGTTCTCTTTGTCTGCTTTTAGGACTTGTGTGAAAATCTGATGATGTTTTAGGTCATATGTATGCAGAACTATAGAAAATTCCTACGGTTTCACAAACTTTCAAGCACTACTGTAGCTGATGCATGCTAATGACTGAGACAACTTGATTTTCTCCACATATTTGCTATTATTAACCTGTATTTTTGTTTGTTTTTCAGTCTTACGGCAGAGGCATACAAGTGATACCTGTTACTTTACATCACAGATAAATACTCAAACTACAAAGCTAGGTACAATGTTAATACAAAATCCATTATATCAGAGATATACTTCACTCTCCAGAAACCCTCTGATTTACCATTTCAGTGGGTGAACCAGCCATTCCATGTCAAGTCAAGTCAGATTTATTTATACAGCTTTTTACAATGGAGCATTGTCTCAAGGCAACTTTACAATTTTAGATTATCTCCTAATATCTATGTCCAATCCCAAATTGAGCAAGACTTGGGCGACAGTGTCGAGGAAAAACTCCCTAAGTGTTATGAGGAAGAAACCTTGGGAACCCAACCTCCTTGGGCGGCGTAGATGATAAATCTAAGAGTGAAACTAATTTATCTAAACTAATAAGTCATGAAGTCATAGTTCAAGTAAAATGTAAAATAGGCACAACGGCATTAAGTAGTTCGATACACAGAGTCACTCCAGGATCTTCAGTCATGTATTTTCCTTGCCAAGTTTAGGTCTCTTACAAACAAGAAGGGTGAGGCTACATTTAAGATTACATGACCTGAATTGTTTCACAGCTTCAGATAACCTTAACAGCTGTGTGATGTTCATCATAGACACTTGACTTAGCTGTTTGCTTCCTGATGCTCTCAACGCCCCAGGTAGCCTCTCAGGGAGACTCTGGGCAGAGCAAAGGCAGTTTTTTGTTAATATTAACAACAGATGGTGTACTGTTACACACACTGTAGATATACACTGTGTCCTGTTTTTTTTTATTTCTAAAGTGTACACCATTCTCTCTCCTGTGGGAATTTAAGACAATGGTAATTGCAGTTTACAAAGCCTGCAAGCTTATGCTATTACACACAAATACATAATTAATAAACAGCTGTCGGTGCAGCCAGGCAGTATTGTTATTTTGGTAGGGGACTTGAACCAGGTAGATCTTAAATCAGTAATGCCCCAATGTCAGAAAAAATGAAAACTTTCCCACAGGAGAAAGAAATGTTCTGGACCAAGTTCATACAGATATCTTAACACCATTCAAAGTGAGCCATCTGCACACCTGGCACCATCAGAACCTGGCTTGCTTAAACTGATCCCAGCATACAAACAACTGATCTGCAGGACAAGACCAGCTGTCAAAACGGTACAGGTATTGACTAAGGAAACCACTAGAACGCTACAAGACAAGTTTTCATAGCACAGGTTGGGACCTGTTTGCACCACAGTGGCTCAGTGGTTAAGGTAGTGGACTATGGACCAGAAATTTATCAGCTGTAAGTTGCTCTGCTTAAGAGTGTCTGTTAAATGACTAAATGTAAATGTTAACACAAATACTGGGCAGTCAGATTTTGTGGTATTGTGGTTGCTCAGTGGTTAAATTACTGGACTGTGGACCAGAATCGCACATCTGCCAAGATGCCACTGTTGAGCAAGACCTTAACCTACAATTGCTTTCAATTGATTGCAAGAGATTGTATCAGCTTATTAAACCATTCTGGATAAAGATGTCTACTTATTAACTAAATGCAAATATACTTCAGGAACTGAACTGGATTATCAGTTAAGATATGGGACTGTGGAACAGAAGGTCCAGGGTTTAAATCCCACCTCTGGCAAGCTGCCATTGCTTGCTCCTTGTGCAAGGTCTTGGACCAAATTTCTTGGAAAATTAGACTGTATCAGTTATAAGTTGCTCTGGATAAGGGAATCTACTAAATTCAAATGTTGAATGTAAATTTATACAACTGTTAGTTCCAGCCTTACAATCTGATTGGTTGAGAAGAGTTTTCACCACGCTGATATTTGTGATAACAGCACGGCTTTACACCAAAATGATATCACTACGTCGACATGTTGCCAAGTAATGTCAAGCTTTATGCACACAAACATGTGACATATACAAATAACATCCATAATAAATTTTATTTTTAGTTTTAGCACTTTTCTTCTTTTCGTCTTTGCTTATTTGCACTGTGTATTTCAAATTAATGTTAATCGGTGTTATATTGTCACGCCCACCGGCAGCCCGAGTCACAACATTCGCGTTCTGGAGCGATCATCGTCCCCCGCCTACTAATTACCTACACCTGTCCCGTGTGACTCTATTGTTCTCCACCCTATTTACAGCCTCATTCTGCCGTCAGCACTCACCGATTGACTTGGTTCCCTTCCTCTCGTCCATGCTCCTTTTTCCTCGTTCGTCCTGCCTGTATCCAGTGTGCTCTGTGTCTATAATAAAAGTGTTTTTCGTATACAGTGGCTGCGTTTGCCTCCTCACTCCTAGTTCGGCGTCACAGTTCAATCGGTCGACATGGAGTCAGCGGCTACTGGTGCCGGCCTCGTCCCCACTCCTACGGTCAAACAACAACTCGCCGACCTTCGTGCCCAGCTTCAGGAGGTTGCTCAAGCTGTTACGTTCTTTGCTGAGAACCAGCGCGCGCTAGTCCCCTCAGTCAACAAGCTCACTCAGCGTGTGTCGCAGCTCCCGCCGTTCCCCGCCGCTGCGGTCTCCGCCGCCTCTGTTCCGCTCCCTCCCAGTCCTCCGCGGATCCCGCCTCAGCCTTCTGCTTACAGGCTTTCTCTCCCTGAGAAATACGGGGGAGACCCGGATCGTTGTGAGGGCTTTTTGCTCCAGTGCAACCTCTACTTTACTCACTCGCCCCCTGACTCGGACTCCGCCCGCATCACCCTGGTGATCTTCCATCCTCAACTCCTCATGCATTTGGACTGGGCCCCACCGCCATTGGTCTCAAACAAGGTCCCGGAGGTTCCGTGTGGGACTATGGCTGCTTTTGTGACAGCCTTTCGGTCCATCTTCAGCCATCCCGGGCGGGCCGTTCCAAGCGGAGGGGAATTGTTGTTCCACAAATTTTCCGCCAGGGGGCCCCGTCGGTCCGCTTTTGCCGAGTTGACGTTTGCGCGGGGAGTTTCGTGGCACGCTGGGCCCAGCCCAGAGTGGGCTGGCATCTTCGGGCCCCCTTCCTTTCTACCTTCCTCCTCCAGGGTTTGGCGTCTTGATCTCAGGAGAGGAGAGCTGGGCTGGGAAACGCGACCTTGACCTTCACTCTGGGAAGAACTCTCCTCATTTCACCGCCTCCACAGTTCGTCTAGACCAACTTCTCAATCCCGGACCACGCACCGGCTTTCGCGTTAAGAGTAGTGTTGTCTGCTCTCCCCCGGACGGGGGACCCCTTCCCTTCTCACCTTCCCCTGAGGACATGGAAAAAACTCGGCAAGGCACCCGTCTTCTCTTCCGAAGGAGGGCGTCGGGCCGCGTCGTTTTCAACTGGGGGCTGTGTTGTTACTGTGGTTCTGATCGTTCCCCACCCCGGCATGACTTGTGATTCGGCTCCCTTCTTGCTGGCCGGGAAGATGCCAGGGACACTTCGGCACGCACCCCACCCCCGGGTGAAGTCGACTCTCTCCCTTACCGTTCATTCACGTTTTTTGCCGGTTCTGTTTGAAAAAACCTCTCACGGCTGAATTCCTTTTCTCCACAAGCCCTGATTCGACCCGGTGCTCGGGGGGGAACTTTATCGCGGGATCACACCTAGTTCCGCGAATTGGGGGAAGATTCCCCCCTTGCACTCTTCTTCCAGAGGGCCGGCGTGTTCAAACTGCTGCTGATGGTTCAACCCCACTCGGCTCCCGGCCTCTCACTGCATTAACCTTCACCGCTCCTCTACACCTCTTTCACCAGCCGGCGCTAGATCACGAAGAAAAAGAAATGATTCTCCCTTTTTCCCCATGCCTCCTGGTTCTCCCTCTTCATTCCTGGACTTCCTTGGCTTCAAGCGTCATGACCCCTCATCTCCTGGGGTCCCAACTTCGGGGCACTCATCCGTTTGGTCCCACCGTGGGGTGTCAAAAAAAGAAATTGTCTCTGGCATCGCCGGCTCGCCGCTCAAACAACTCTCCCGGTCTTCCAAAGCCTCTTCTCTTCCACTCTTCCCACCAATGTACCCAGCCAAATTAACCCAGGGGACCCTTCGTGGGTGGTCTTCTTGGGAGAAGGATCATCGGCTTCACTCTCCAACCTCATGTCCCTACGACCTGCGCCATCGAAATGTTGGCCTGAATGCCCCCCTCTACCAAAGGCTGGCTTGTATCCCCTCACCTGCGGAAAGACGAAGGCCATTTGAAAAAAGGATTATGTTTTCACGGAGTTATCTCGATCTAGGTTTCATTCGGAACCCGTCCACCTTTCCTGTCTCGGCGGGGTTTGTCTCGTTACAAGCGCGGGATTAGGGGAGGGGGGGGGTGCGGCCATGGCATCGGATTACCGCAAAACTCAATCCTCATCACTAAAAAGGTTATGCCTACCGCTTCCGCTCGTGGCCCTCCGGCCTTGGAACAGCTCGACTCCGCATGTTGGTTATACCAAAGTGGACTTCGGAATGCCTACAAACTTAAATCGAGTTAAAAAGAAGGGGCGAGAGTGGGAAAAAACCGGCCCCTCAGTACAGTTTCGGGGCCCATTATGAAATACCTGTTGATGCCTTTTGGGCCTGGCCAACGCCGCCTCAGTTTTTCCCAGGGCGTTTATTAAAACGGACGCCTTCCGGAGGGAACATGCGTGGGCTCGGTTTCTGTTTGGTTTATCTGGATGACATTCTAATCTCTCGGCCGGATTTACCCCACACATTGCTCAAGGTTCCGAACTGGGTTTTGGAGAAAGAAAGAGGGGCTGAGGGAAAGAGAAAGATGGCCACCAGGTTCGCTTATTTATTCGGCACAAGCGTGTCTCCCAACCGGGAGCGCACTTATGACGTCGGGGGGGGTGGGGGCGGGGAGGGGATTCGCGGGGAAAACTGCTGGCCCATTTCAAAGTTGGTCCCTGGAGGGGCATGGAACACATTGGTTGGAGGGTTCTAACCACCCTTTTACCGTTCTCAACACTGACCATAGGGAACCTCGAATACTGCGCTACTGCTAAAACGGCCTCAACGGCTTCGCCGGACGTTTGTCTCCCTCTTCTTCTCTCGATTCTCCTTTACTAAAAAAAACATTACCGGCTGGGCTCTCGAAAAAAAAAAAAAAACACCAGGGGAGGGACGCCTTTTCTCGTAGCCAACGGACCGGAACACTGGTTTTCTCGGGAAAACCTCCTGCTCCTGTCATTCCGGAGTCATGTATTGCGGGCGCTTGTTTTTGTAAACAGTTGGGGATTTCGAAACGGGAAACTTGGACGAACACAAGCCCTCGGGCTTCAAAAAAAAAAACGCGTGTGTACCTCCCGGTTGCCCGGCGGGGGCAAAGAGGTTCGTTCTCCACGGGTTCCGGACCGTATCATCAAACGGGCGGCACGTTTCACTCTGCCTCTGGGGCACCCCGGGGGAGGGGGAACCCGGCACCCATCAACTTTTCTGGCGGCTCGCTTAATAAATTGGTGGAGCAAACATGCGCGGGGAGGAGTTCACTGCTTTTGTGGCTTCGTTTGCCAACGTCTGTTTTCTTGTGGCCCACAGTGCAAAAGAATTTCCCCGCACTCTTACCCTCTGGACAGCTCCATCCGTTTGGCCCATTACCGCACCGCCCCTGGTCGCACATCGGCCGTCGATTACATCTCTGACCTCCCACTGTCGCAAGAAAACACCGCTATCCTTCTCTATTATCGGACCGGTTCTCTCGTTGGCCGTGCGCTGTTTCCCTTGGCCAAGATCCGCTTTGCTCTGCAGACAGCGGATGGTTTGCTTTCTTTGAGGCAGGGGTTTTGTGTGTGTTGTTCCGCCCTTCCTTTCTTTTTTGGGGCTACCGGAGGAAGTTCTCTTGGACCGGGGGTTCCTCAATTCAACCTCTGCGTTCTGGCCGGATCTGGCGTGCTTTCCTGGATAAAAAACTGGGGAAGGGAGGGCCACTGGTTAGCCTTCTTTTTTGGGGTGGTTGACCCACCCGGAGGTGCAAGGCCCAGGGTGCCGAGTTGCTACACAGTGCCTCCAATCAAAAGAGGTTCAAGGAAGTTTTCCTTCGTTGGCTTACTGCTTACACAAAACCCGGCTGGAAACTGGAAAAAAGCCGGGTTTCTTCCGTTGGGCACGATGGGGAGAGGGCGATAGCACAGAAACTCCGCTACGTCACTCCCACCCCACTTGGTTCTCATCCGTTTTCCCGTGCGTCCTGGGATTTCCAAAACCAACCGGTTCGTCCCCTGGGATTGAAGGCGCCCTCTGACGCCCACCAGCCGTTGACGACATGAACTGGTTTTCATTTCGCAGCCGAGGACAGCTGGTGTCAGGTGCATCAGGGGATAGGACCGTGGCCATTTCCGCCGCTACAAGAGGGGGGAAACGCGGACCGTTTCACTTCAGTTTTTTTCCCTGCCCCGACTAACCAAACCGGGGGATAGGGTGTGGGCTGTAATGCGCGGGACCTCCGTTAAACACGTCTTTCTTTTCAGGGCCAGTTGTGGCTTCCGTTCTCTTTCACCCCGCTTCCTCGGGCCGTCAAGAGAGTTCAAAAGGTCAAGCGGGTCAATGACGTCACCTTCAAGCTCGACTTGCCTCCACATCTCCGCGTCTCTTCTACCTTTCACGTGTCCCTGCTCAAACCCTGGGTTCCCGGACCTCTGGATGCGTCTTCTCCGTCCGACCCACCGCCTCCGGCTGAGCTGGACGGGAGTGCCGCCTACGCAGTCCGTCGCCTCCTGGATTCCCGTAGGCGGGGTGCGCGGCTGCAGTACCTGGTCGACTGGGCGGGCTACGGTCCGGAGGACCGCAGCTGGGTTGATGCCAGGGACATTCTCGACCCTCTCCTCGTCCAGGAGTTCCACGCTGCTCGTCCTGCTCCCCGGCCCCGCGGCCGTCCGCGTAAGTCCTCCTCGGGGGCCGCCGTTGCCCGCCGCGCCTCCCCCTGTGCGCGGCGTTCGGGGGGGGGTACTGTCACGCCCACCGGCAGCCCGGGTCACAACATTTGCGTTCTGGAGCGATCATCGTCCCCCGCCTACTAATTACCTACACCTGTCCCGTGTGACTCTATTGTTCTCCACCCTATTTACAGCCTCATTCTGCCGTCAGCACTCACCGATTGACTTGGTTCCCTCACTCCTAGTTCGGCGTCACATATATAAACCATATATGTTTTTGTAGCTTATTGTGTTAAGGCAGGGTAGAGAATTGTTTTCGTTGCATAGCAACAACTAATTTGTCATGGACATACTTTTTGTAGGAAGATATTGACAGTATTAAAGCATATTCATTATGAAATCTGAGGCATGTTATATAAAAGCAACAGAACACTCGCAGTTGTGTATTATAGCAAACAACAACATGGCTCTGATTATCTATGGCACTCTCCTTCAGCCCATGATGTTATTTGAGATAACACTCTCTCTCTTGTGTTGTGTTGCTTAAGTAAATGTCACAGGTTTCAGGCATGGTCACTGACCCAGTTTGTGACAATTGTTCAATTGGTGCTGGTCATCACGTCTTCACAATAGGGATTTCCCCATGCCCTTGATTCTTGTTTATGTTCCTGGTCACTTGTTTTCATTTCACTTAGGTTTGTCTTCAGTCTACTTCACTTACCTCGACTTCATCCCTGTTCTTCTGGGTTTTGGTCTTCTTCTATAAGCATTATCTGTTAGTCTTTAGGTTTAGACTTTAGCTTTGGTCCAGGTTTAGATTTAGCAGTCCTCCTTTAGCCTTTAGTCTTGAATACAGTGTTTCTCCCCTTTTTACCATATGTTAAGAGTTTATTCTCATTAAAACAAAGCCTCATTAACACAAAGCCTATTGTATAATAAAATGTTGAATATCTCATCTGTCCATTGACTGAATCTCTCTTGAGATTCAGTTCACTGACAGATGTCCTGGCATTTTCTTTTAGAATTTGCTGGTGTAATTCCGAATTCATTGTTTCATCAGTGTTGGCAAGCTGTCCTGGCACAGATGCAGTAAAACAGGCCTACACCATGATACTACCACCACCATGTTTTTCAAAAGGGAAGAGGTTATTATAATGGAATGCAGTGTTTTCCTTCTCCAGACAAAACTCTTCTCTCATTTAAATTCTATTTTGGTCTCGTACATCCACAAAACATTTTTCCAATGCTCTTCTGGCATGTCCACATAATTTTTAGAATTTGTTTAATTGGATTTTTCTTATCTACTTTTAGGACTTTTGTGAAAATCTGATGATTTTTAGGCCATATTTATGCAGAAATATACACAATTCCAATGGGTTCACAAACTTTCAAGCATCACTGTGTTTGGAGAAGCAATGGATTGTTTGGAGAGCTTTAAGTTCCTTGGAGTCGTCTACACATTAAAATAGCTCACATTAAGTAGCAGCAACCCTTGGTGAGTAAGTCTCAACATATACTATTCTTCTATGGGAAGCTGAAACAGGTAAACTCATAGTGCATTTTGCAGTAGTAACATTGAGATCGTCCTGCCCCACTACATGACTGTGTGGTACACCAGCTACACTGGGTGGTGAGGGTGGTTCAGTAGATCATGATCCTAGCCAATGTTTCAGAAAAATAATAGTGGTATATGTATGGACACTATACACCCTGGACAGTTCCTGTTTGATCTGCTGCAATCTGGGATGCCATACATGGTGCTCCGATCCCATACAAACAGACAGAAAAAACTGTTTTCCCCCAGAACTATGCCCTACATGAATTCTCTCCTGATCCAAATGCCACACAACTGATCACATTAAAATCACATAACAACACATGCTTTCACATCACAGCAAGCAAACACTGAGGTTTCATGGTTTGCAGATGTTCTGTACACCATTGTGTGGCTTCAGCAACAAGCTCCTGCTGTGGAAGTACACTGAATCAGCGTTGTGTTCCAGCCACGATTCATTTAGTTTTTCCTTGATTAAGGGTCTCCAGTGAAAAAAGAAGTGCCTGCCTAACTTTTTTCCCTTATGTTCTTTAAATTTACTTAGTTATTTAGCAGATGCCCTTATCCAGACTGACTTTCATCAGATTCAGTATTTCATAACATGCAAGCAATTGTGGGTTATGGGTTTCACTCAGATACAGTGGCAAAACTTGAAAGTTTGTGAACCCTTTAGAATTTTCTATATGTCTGCATAAATATGATACATCATCAGATTTTTACACAAGTCTTAAAAGTAAATAAAGAGAACTCAGTTAAACAAATGAGACAAAAATATTTTACTCGGTCATTTATTTATGTCTCTAGCCACACCCAGACCTGATTATTGATACACCTGTTCTCAATCAGGACATCACTTAAGTTGGACCTGAAGTACACCAAAAGATCCTTAGAAGCTGCACATCATGCTGAGATCCAAATAAATTCAGGAACAATTGAGAAAGAAAGTAATTGACATCTATCAGTCTGGAAAGGGTTATAAAGCCATTCTAAAGCTTTGGGACTCCAGTAAACCACAGTGAGAGCCATTACCCACAAATGCCGAAGGCATGGAACAGTGGTGAACCTTCCCAGGAGTGGCTAGCCGACCAAAATTACCCCAAGAGCGCAGCGACGACTCATCCAAGAGGTCACAAAAGACCCCACAACAACATCCAAAGAACTGCAGGCCTCACCTGCCTCGGTTAAGGTCAGTGTTCATGCCTCCACCATAACAAAGACACTGGGCAAAAATGGCCTGCATGAGATCCAGCATGATAAAAACTACTGCTGAGCAAAAAGAACATTAAAGGTCATCTCAGTTTTTCCAGAACACATCTTGATGATCCCCAAGATTTTTCGCAAAACATTCTGTGAACTGAAGAGACAAAAGTTGAACACTTTGGAAGGTGTGTGTCCCATTGCATCTGTCATAAAAGTAACAGAGCATTTCAGAAAAAGAACATTATACCAACAGTAAAATATGGTGGTGGTAGAGTGATGGTCTGGAGCTGTTTTGCTGCTTCAGGACCTGGAAGACTTGCTGTGATAAATGGAACTATGAATTCTGCTGTCTACCAAAAAATCCTGAAGGAAAATGTCTGGCCATCAGTTCGGGACCTCAAGCTGAAACGAACTTGGGTTCTACAGCAATGATCCAAAACACACCAGCAAGTCCACCTCTGAATGGCTGAAGAAAAACAAAATGAAGACTTTGGAGTGGCCTAGTCAAAGTCCTGACCTGAATCCTATTGAGATGCTGTGGCATGACCTTAAAAAGGCCATTCATGCTCGAAAACCCTTCAATGTGGTGGAATTACAACAATTCAGCAAAGATGAGTGGCCAAAATTCCTCCATAACGCTGTAAAAGACTCATTGCAAGTTATTGCAAAAGCTTGGTTGCAGTTGTTGCTGCTAAGGGTGGCCCAACCAGTTATTAGGTTTAGGGGGCAATCAGTTTTTCACACAGGGTCATGTAGGTTTGGATATTTTTCTCCCTTAATAATAAACACCTTCATTTAAAAACTGCGTTTTGTGTTTACTTGTGTTGTCTTTGACTAATATTTAAATTGTTTGACTTTCCAAAACACTTAAGTGTGACAAACATGCAAAAAAATAGGAATTCAGGAAGGGGGCAAACACTTCTTCACACCACTGTATTTACACTCTCCAGTCAATGCCAATATAGCGTAATCAATTAACCTAGTATTCATGTCTTTGGACTTTGGGAGGGAACCAGAGTATTTGGAGTAAACACTTACAGACATAGGGAGGACATGCAGACTTCATCCTTTGATTGAACCCAGGACCTTCTTGCTGTGAGGCAGCAGAGCTACCCACCAAGCCACCATGCCATCCTCTGGAGCCGAGGAGATGCAGAGAGAGAGAGCTGTGCATCTCACTTTAGAAGCAGTTTTTGCTATTTTTTCTCTGTAGAATGTAGCTAAGGTTTGAACCAAATGTCACTACTTGATATTTTGAAAATAAGTCACTAGAGGGGTCTGAAAAAGTGCTAAATCTGGCAACAAAATCACTAACTTGGCAACACGGGGAGGCATCCAGCATGAACCTGCGCGTGAAAAGGCATCTCCACCTTCCTCCCTCCCCAGTACAGAATTGTATAAAAATAACACCTCGGCTTTGTAGTGGTTTTGTTATTGTTCTATCAACATTTTGAGCACTGGTTCAAAACAGACAGCCTGAAACATACAGCACATGCATATCTTGGGAGGGACCAAGTTTGAAACAGATTATGTAGAAGTGTTTCAGACTGTAAGTTGGCAGGTGTGCTACAGGTCCATCATCACTAGTGACCAGACTATGATATTAAGTTTTCCTTTATCTCGCCTGTTCTGACACCGAGTGTGCACCCTCAAGTCCATGTCAAGGAGGACAGTCATGTGCAGTCTTGCACTGGCAAAATGGGAGCATTCTTAATGTGTACACTGTGGTATCAGGTTTCACCCAATCCAGGTGCATGGACTTATAAGGTAAATGAGTATGTGACAGTTATGAGATGTCTCGTAAAAGCACAGCAGGGCCAAGCTAAATTTGATCGAAGCCTTATTCAGAACTGAAGATGGAGGACAAATAACTCTGCTTAGAATTTAAAATCCATTTCCAGACTCACTGCCAACACTGGGATTTTCATTTATGCCATCAAAAGATTCATTCTTCCTCTTTTTGTTTAGGAGGGATGAATGCAGATAATCTTGCCTAAATAAAATTAGCAAGTATAGAAAGTCCTTAAAAAAAACAGGGTGACACCCACAAGTAACACCCTTAAGCCTCTGTCTATCCCCGTCCTTAGCAACGGTTCAGTATAACATGCTTGTGCAAGGGGATAGACAAAAGAAGGTTGCATGCAGGATAACCCTGCCAAACATGGTCTAGACTGCTTTTCATGTTTTTCTGCCCTGTTTTTAACACTCATTTAGAGTCAAATGGTGCTGCCGTGTGAGCTAGGGGAGGCCTTCAATGACCCAGAAGTCCATTGTAATTACAGTCTGGGCAGAGAGCAGGATTGCTATGCCAAACCAGCATGTCAAACAGAGGGTTAAGAGAAGTGGTAATCTACTTTGTGGACAAGGACATTATTCCTAGAGAAATGCAAAGGCTAGTGATTTAGCTGATGGAATAACATGTAAGCTCCCCAGACCAAAAATGACTCACATCCACAAGCAATGTCATTAAAGATTTTGCCCCTTGATGAATGCCGAAATCTAAGGTGTGTTCAGAACATGTAAAGAACAGTATGAATAGATAATGATCTCATGGAATGGCAAAAATGTGCTATCGTGTTTAGGACGGAAAAAAAGACGCCTCTCAAAGCAAGTCACCCAGTTTGTGACTCACTGACAGGCCAGAAATATCACCAGACCACAATCCAATTAAAATATTTTTGGGATTATTTAGAAATTCAATTGAATTCAAAGAAAACTCTAACAGGACCTGACAGGATTGGCCTTGTTGTTAAGGCAATAGAAGGTGTAACCAAGCATTTTATGTCTTCTGATCTTGTCACACTGCCATTTCTTAAGGATTATTTTGTGATTTGGACTACTCTAATCCTATTTTTTTCCACACTTTTGACATACTACTGATATTGGATCTTCCATTAATCAATCAACTTTTATTTATATAGCACCTTACAACAACAGAAGTCGACCAAAGTGCTGTA
This sequence comes from Ancistrus triradiatus, assembly GCA_025084515.1. NCBI lineage: Eukaryota > Metazoa > Chordata > Actinopteri > Siluriformes > Loricariidae > Ancistrus > Ancistrus triradiatus. The sequence continues at coordinate 24,883 of JAJAGP010004217.1, read as the reverse complement.
CATACCGGTAATCAGAATATAGCATGCAATTTGTAGTGAAGGCATTTAGATGTTTAAAGCCATCTTAAATAAGTGGGTTTTGAGATTGGCTTTAAATAGGGGCAGGTCAGTGGTAGAACGTAATTCAGTGGGCAGAGTATTCCACAGTTTAGGACCTGCCACTGCAAAAGAACGATCTCCCCACTGCTTGCACCTGGGCCGTGGGACCTCCAGCAGATGTTGTCCAGCAGAATGGAGAGCTCTGCCAGGCTGATGAAACTTCAATATTTCACATATGTAAGGGGGTGCATGGCCATGAACTCCACAGAAAACACACATTAGGATTTTAAACTGGATCCTAAACTGTATTGGGAGCCAGTGAAGAGAGTACAGAACATGTGTAATATGATCATGCTTGCTGGTGTTGGAGAGGAGCCGAGCAGCGACTGAACCATTTGTAGGCGGTGGAGCGATGTTTGGCTTAGTCCAATGTACAGTGCATTGCAATAGTCCAGGCGGGAGCTAATAAAGGCATGGATGGCTTTTTCAAGGTCACTATGGTGCAGAAAGGGTTTCACCTTGGCAAGAAGGCAAAGCTGAAAGAGTTTACCTGTAGGTCCAGTTTCAGACTTGAGTCTAATTTCACCCCCAGGTTTTTAATCACCTTGCTATAATGGACAGATAAAGCACCAAGACTAGGTGTAACTGTATCCAACAGGTTTGATGTACCAAACACAATACATTCTGTCTTGCTCTCATTTAGACAGAGGAAATTCTGAGACAGCCAGAGCTTAACGTCACTCAGACATCTATGAATGGATTCTATGGCATCTGGGGAGTTTGGCGGAACGGGCAGATAGATTTGTATATCATCTGCATATAGATGGAAGGAAACATTGTGCTTTTGAATTTGTGACCCCAATGGAAGCAGGTATAAAGAAAACAGAACTGGGCCCAAGACGGATCCCTGTGGTACACCAGAGGTCAGAGGGGCTGACGAAGAGGAGAGCTCATTAGCCATCACAGAAAAGGTTCTATCTGTAAGATATGAACTGAACCACTGTAGTGCAGTTCCTTTGATGCCCACATGCTGAGCCAGACGTGCCAGGAGGATAGAGTGGTCCACGGTATCAAACGCTGCAGTTAGATCCAACATTACTAACACCACAGCTCTCTTGGCATCAAGGGACAAGAGGACGTCATTGTGTACTTTCAGGAGTGCAGATTCAGTGCTGTGATGTGATTTGAAACCAGATTGATACTTCTAAAAAATATTCTTATTTTCCAGGAATTGCTGCAACTGTAGACGAACAACTTTTTCCAAAACCTTAGACAAGAATGGTAGATGGGACACTGGTCTGAAATTTGACAGAACTGTCGCGTCAGAATTGGCTCCTTTCAGAAGAGGCTTGACCACAGCATGCTTAAACACAGTTGGAACAGATCCTGAACTGAGGCAACTGTTAATAAATGAAAGGAGGCTTGGCCCCACTGTGCTAAAGACCTGTTTAAGCACCCTAGATGGAATAACGTCCAATGGACAGTTGGTACGTCTCATTCCCTGAACCACCTCAGACAGAAGGGATAGAGACACTGGCAGGACCCCAATCCATAATAGGGCACAGACACTCACACACTCATTCACTAGGGGCAGTTTAGAGACACCAATTAACCTATAATGTCTTTGGATTGTGCGAGGAAACCGGGGTACCCGGAGTAAACCCACGCAGACACGGTGAGGAAATGCAAGCTCCACACAGTAAAAAAAGACCCATGGGGACTGAACCCAGGACCTTCTCACTGTGAAGCGACAGTGCTATCCACCGAGCCACGATGCCGCCCCAAACTATATTAGGAAATTCTAAATAAAAATATCAGGATGTCTGTCTATGACTTGAATCTCAAGAAAAAAGACCCTAAGCTTTGCTGCATGTTCTACCAAAAACGTTGTTCATGTTTGAAGAAGAATGAAGTTAAAGTTTTGGAATGGCCAAGTCATAGTCCTGGCGTTAATCCAAAACATCCCAGAGATTAAGCTATTCTATACAGACGAATTGGCTACCATACCTTCAAGCTGATGTGCAGGACTGATCAAAGTATGAGGAGATATTGAGAGAACTGGGGACTGAGAAGGTGTGCAGAAACTTTCAAGTTTGCTGCATTACCAAAACACAGTTTTTGCCGTCAGACATTAGGTGGCACATTTGGTTAACAAATCGGTTAAGTTATAAAACTTAACGAAAACACTTAGGTCACCTGGAAAGCTACCAAAATACTGATATTTTTTAATAAGTGAAATTCAGCAAATGTTGGAGAAATGTGTCATATTTTAGTCCCTGCTGAAATTAATTAAAACATCAACAAAACCTTTGGCGATCAGGTGGCATAGTGATCTAATATGATAACCCACTACCACAGGAACCTGGATTTGGTGCCATTTCTTGGCTGGGTGTGTTGTCAGATTTTACATTTACATTTACAGCATTTAGCAGACGACCTTAACCAGAGCGAACCAGACTTACAATTGGTACAATCTTACAATCAAAGCAATTGTGGGTTAAGGGCCTTGCTCAAGGAGCCAAGAGTGGCAGCTTGGCAGAGGTGGGATTTGAACCCTGGACCTTCTGGTCCAGAGTCCAGTAACTTAACCACTAGCATACCATAGTCCCTACCACAGTCAGACGCATGTATGATGGGCTGTACCTGATCTAGGAGCGGACCACTGGCGGAATCATTTACCTATACTGCAACAATGACCCCTACCCAGCACTCTAATGGACTGGTGTCTCGTCCATAGCACACTTACATCTGCACCCTGTGTTCTCTATGGATGGATGCTGGATGGATGCAACCTTGACCAGAAAAAAAGTAGAGTTAACAGATGTCACAGGAAATCTGACTAGGATTCTGCCAAGATCTGTATAATCTGTAGAATGCACAGACACTTGTTATTTCTGTTGCTTACCCAGTTTAGAACACAACAGCCTACAGGTGATGACAGAAAGTGCATAGTTAATATAGTATACACTCCTGCTGAGTTAAGTCCAGCTCATATGCTCCTATCACTTCTCTTGCAAGGATGTAATTTGCATAACTAGGTTTGTGAATGAGTCACCCACAAAACTCTTTATTCAACTGCTTTCTATCTACCAGACCTAGTGAAAAAAAGACTCAGTGTCAACAAATGCAAGAATCAGACTGCAGACCTCCATTGTCCCCAAAACATTCCTCATTTTGAGTCTTGGCAACCAAGGCTTTTAGGACACACATCAATTGTGTCCAATCTCAATGTAATGGAGAGTAGCCTGTAGATCTTCCCAGGGGGCTGCTTCAAGCTCAATTTTTGTGAGAAATCGAAAGCGCAGCTGATGAATGTGACTAATGACTCCGTGCTTTATCCAATTACAACATTTTAAAGCAACAGGGTAGTGCAGAGAGGAAATGTTAATCATTGCCATTTCACAGTAATGAAACATTTCTTCAAGCCTTCTAATTTGTCCAAATTAATTTTGCAAGAAAACAAAAAACAAAAAGTAAAGGCTGACTGACTTTGACACAGGAATCTAAAAATTCTGATATGGTTTAGCTGTGAGACGAGACATTTTTCCAAAACAAGGATGTTTGACCTGAGTTTGCAGATTTTCCCCAGAAACGGAATCTCCATCTCACCAAAACATCCGATGGGCTGGAAAGCAGATGTATACATTAAAATATGTCATTTTGGTCTCTGGTGTATTTTGGAAATAATTGTATATTTCACGTTCGAGTGGTTTGGTTACATTTGACCAAAATAGTCCAGTCAAGTCTGGGTGAAACATGATTTCAGCTTGTTTCTATTCTTACCTATCCTTCCATGGAGTAATGAATAACAGTTCCGTTTCTTAATGCGAGGTTCATATTTAGCTGACCACGATTATACAGTAGGCTGTAGCTTTTTATACAAACGTGTGGTTTAGTTGGGGGCCAAAATTCTCAGCTTTATTTAGTGCACATGTAGCAGTCAATTGATTGTCAGCTTCAGCAATCTTGCAAAGCAAATACAGACGGCCCTCCGTACCAGCGGGGCTTGATTCCAAAACCTTTCGCTAATACACCAGGAGTATTTGCATATGACATAAACACATCATTCCATTTATTTTAAATTATTTCCAGGTTATACCACTCAATACAATGTAGGTACTATGAAAACAATTGCTATACTGTACAGTTTAGGTCATGTGATGGCTGTTGAATAGGGTAATGTTTCCCCAGGGTTGTCATATTCTACTTTCATAATGATATTAGGCACTTTTTCATAGGTTTGTCACATTGTTGTTTGTAGTTATGTTGTAGGAAATAAACACAGTTTGTTTGGTATATAATGTGTTTACTGGTATTTTCTTGACATTACATAGTATTCTAAATGAGGCACGCACATTTAGTTTACATTGTTTGTCATTTTCAGTTAAGTGTAATTAATTTTTTTCGTCTTTTGTCTTTTGAGTTATCACTTCTGCTGCTCCAGTTCTCCTATCTTGCTTTGAGACAATGCTCCAGTGTAAAAAGCACTAGATAAATAAATCTGACTATCAGATCCTGGGTTAAAAGATGCTTACACTAAATGCTGCAATGATAACTATAAAAAATTATATTCTATCTTATGTTTCTGTTTCTAAATAAAATGGACAGGGGAATCACAGACAGAGTGAAAAGTTCTTTGGTTATAGGTTTTAGGGTTCCTCGTTGGTTTTCTGAATAGAAGCAAAGCTGTTTTAGAGTTTTGTTTTTTTTTATTTTGTGGGATGCATGCCTGTAGGCTATTTCAGTTCAAAGTAGTAAAAGGCTTGTTTATCTATAAATGCCCATCCTGTTTGGGCTCCATCAGGAACGTTATGGACAGGGATTTCTCCCAAACACCAATCAGTGGAAAAGTATGTGAGAAAGCAATATGCAACTTTAGAGTTTTTGACTGAGAGTTAAACGTGGAAGGCACACCCATTTTGTTTGGGGCATTATGAAGGCTGCAATATATCCAACATCAACTGCTTTTAAACAACCCAGTAAAGTAATAGATTTAGAAATAACATTCTTGTAAAATGAAATGTGTCCTGACATTATTGATAGTTGGGGACTTAAAATACACCACAAAAGGATCAAGACTAACGTAACTATATCAAAATCACAAACACAGGTGCAGACGTGAATTCCAAGTTTATTGCCAATAAGCAATATCCATCAGATATAAAAGACGAGTGACTGTTAACTCTGAAATATGAGATTCGAATGCAACATGACAAATAGTGGGTACATGAACTGAAGGTATGTCAGTAACAAAAAAACTGGAAAACGATTTGATATTTCAAACCTCAATAGACATGAAATTGTATGGCACCAGCCAGAGGAACATTAGTCAGAAGTCAAAGGTTCCCGACACATGGGACAAATTCATGGGCTGCCATTTGGAACCTTATTTTATCAAAAGCCAATGCACACAGACTGGGACATGATTAGGATCACAAAACCTGAACTCCTGAGCTATTGAAAAAAAGTAATATGGTCTCCAGAGACAATTTCCACCATGTTTCCTACATCTGGACAGGTTTATGCTTAGAGGAAATCAAAGGATGCCATCAAATCACAATGTCTTGTGTGAGAGATCCATGATGATATATGTTTGCATTGTTATATAACTAGATCTGAAAGCATAAAATACAGTATCTGACTGGTGTCAATGTATATGATTCGAATAAAGTAGTCTCACTTGCCAATTCATTAGGTACACCTGTTTAACTGCTCGTTAATGCAAATATCTAATCAGCCAATCACACAGCAGCAGCTCAGTGCATTTATGCATGTAGACATGGTCAAGACAAACTGCTGACATTCAGAACGAGCATCAGCCTGGGGAAGAAAGGTGATTTCATGACATGGTTGTTGGTACTAGAAGGGCTGGGGTATTTCAGAAACTGCTGGTCTACTGGGGTATTCACACACAGCTTTTTACTGGGTTTACAGAGAATGGTCCGGAAAATATCCAGTGAGCGACAGTTCTTTGGGTGAAAATCCCTTTTTGATGGCAGAGGTTAGAGGAGAATGGCCAGACACTATGTCACAAAGCTCAAATGATCATGTTTCACTAACATGTAATCATTTACTGTCAATACAGTGATGATGAATTTATCAGACCAGGCTTTAAAGTAAGTGATTTATGATTTACGATTTATACCCTGAATATTTGGGATGTGAACATGTACAGTTACAGAATTTAACAGGCACCCTTATCCAGAGTGACTTCCAGCTGAGCTTGGCCTTGATCAAGGATCCAGCAGAGGAGGTTTGGCTGACCTGGAATTTGAATTCAGAACCATCCAATCTGTTGTTCAGAGTTACATCCACTCCAAAAAATATGAATTTTGTCAGTATATTTTAGGAATAAATAACCAGGCTGAAAGAGTAAGATGACCTCAGCACAACAGAAATTCAAGTCTATCAGATTTAATATTATGAGTATATTTAACAACCTTATCAGTGTTTAAGGCTTCGGTTCCCATGGTTGAAATGCACTTCACAGCTAGGACATTCCTACTTACTTCGTTGCCAAATACTTTACTGCTATCTCATATACAAGCCTGTGAAGAGTGACCAAATTTCTCCACGGTGGTCTAATCAAAAAGGGAAAATGATGAACTGAGTTACTCCTAAGTGTAGATATGTGTAGACCACACATTAAGCATGACATGGATCAAACATGGTTAGCAAATGTAATAGCGTTCATTCACCTTTACACACTACATGCTGAAAATTAAATAAAATATGTTAACTTTTACATCTGTAATTACACACGATAGCCCTCAAATTTAAAGTGAAAGTAGCATGACAAAATCTCATTCTCTTAACTGCTTAATCCTGATCAGGGTCATGGGAAAGCCGAGCTGGTTACACACACTCACACACTAGAGTTCCCAAGTGTTGTTTCCAACCTTGTGCCCTGTCCTGCTTGATTATCCCCAGCTCTCCATGACCCTGAATTGTACTAAGCGGGTCTGTAAATGAATGAAGGAAGGAATGAAAGAACGAATAAAATATGATACCTGGTTTGGGTAAGTCGTCAGCCCTGTAGAGTAATCCTTAGAAACTTGCTCAGGTACAACCAAGATTCAAGATTCCTTTATTGTCATTTAGCTGTACACTCATAAAAAGAGCACTCAGCAGAATGAAATGGTGTTGCATTTGGCTTGCCATTTAAAAAACACACAGGAGCAAGACAATAAAACACATCTAATAACAAAGTAGGAAATTATATTTTAAAAAGTGCAAATCAATACAGATAAAAAAGTCACCTTCACACAAAATATAATTCTGTCTCACATCATCTTTAGTACTTTTTTTATAACTTCTGAATAAAACTCCTTCTACCTTGAATATTCCACTGCTAGTACTCATGGCAACACAAAAGAATTCACCATATTTGGAAAGGTGTTGATTAAACTTTACTATAGATAATAGGATGCAGGGGTAGCGTGCCTTGGATGCCAGTCCAATGCAGTGCCAGCATGTTCACCTTGATATGCCAGTCCTCCTTGAGTCAGTAGTGACAACATGTGATACCAACCTGTCTCGACTGAAACCTGAATCACCAGAGTGGTGGTCTAGCAAGGCATAATGTGTAAATAAAGCTAGGAAACCAGTTTATATTTAAACTGTAAGGCAAAAAAAGTTACAATTTCAATCTTAGTATTAAACATGTTAAGATAATGTAGAAGACAGTGATGGCTCACTGATGAAGCCAACTGGAACATGTGAGATTGAATAAGTTTAAACCAGAAGGTCCTGGGTTGCCTCTGCCAAGCTGCTACTGTCAGGTCCTTCAGCAAGGCCCTTAACCCACAATTGCTTGGGATTGTAATGTTATAGCAGTTGTAAGTTGCTCTGGATAAGGGTGTCTGCTACAGTGGGGCAAAAAAGTATTTAGTCAGCCACTGATTGTGCAGGTTCTCCTACTTAGAAAGATGAGAGAGGTCTGTAATTTTCATCATAGGTACACTTCAACTATGAGAGATAAAATGAGAAAAAAAATCCAGGACATCACACTGTAGAATTTTTAAAGAATTTAATTGTAAATCATGGTGGAAAATAAGTATTTGGTCACCAACAAAAAAGCAAGATTTCTGTGTCTCACAGACCTGTAACTTTTTCTTTAAGAAGCTTTTCTGTCTTCCACTGGTTAACTGTATTAATTGCACCTGTTTGACCTTGTTATCTCTATAAAAGACACCTGTCCACAGCCTCAAACAGTCAGACTCCAAAGTCAACCATGACGCCAGGGAAAAAAACCCGTTTGACCTCTGTCATTGCCAACAACGGTTATGTTACAAAGTATTAAGTTGAACTTTTGTTATTGACCAAATACTTATTTTCCACCATAACTTACAATTCAATTCTTTAAAAATCATACAATGTGATTTTCTGGATTTTTTTTCTCATTTTGTCTCTCGTAGTTGAAGTGTACCTATGATGAAAATTACAGACCTCTCTCATCTTTCTAAGCAGGAGAACTTGCACAATCAGTGGCTGACTAAATACTTTTTTGCCCCACTGTAAATGCTGGGACTGTGGTGGCCTAATGGATAAGGCACTGCACCAGAAGGTACAGGGTTCAAATTCCTCTTCTGCTAAGCTGCCACTGTTGGGTCCTCAAGCAAGCTCTGTAACCCACAATTGCTTGGGTTCTATCAATTGTAAGTCACTCTAGATAAGGGTGTCTGCCAAATGATATGAACATGTGAAGTTTGCAGGATCTGTAATATTGAATGGAAGAAGTAAGCTGTCTCCTTAAAATGCCATACACAAGCCACAAGATGCTTCTGTATGGCAGGTATATTTTGGAATCTCAAAATAAAGTGAGGAACATTTTTGGGTGGGTAATCTGAGGTGTATGTGAAAGAATCCAAGACAAGAAAGCATATTATTAGTTAAAATGTTTTAATTTCTTTGTGGTTATGTATTTTGGAGGTTCAAACCATACAGTACTCTTCTTTCATAGAGCAAATGCTTGTAACACCCAAGAGAACATTTTGTACATTAGTTAAAGGAAATAGAGGGTACAGTATGCCTTTGAACCATAAAGTGCACAAGCAGACCTTAATCAGCACTGCTGTAAATGTTAAGGTATATTGACATAGTTTCTAGCTTAATGAAGATTCCTTCTAAATCTTAAAATTATTATCACACCCAGACATACAAAATACAGTCATATTTGTTCTTTGCCAGTAAGAAAGGAAGTACACTCAATTAAGTAGTGCAACTGAAGTAATCTGCAAACAAGGATTAACCAGATATGCAATTTATCAGAAACCCATGAAATGTCTTAACACATTCTTGACATTTTCAACATTACCTATTTCAATTAGCTTTATTTAGTTAAGCCTGTATAGCCACGTAAGCCAAGTATTTTCACAACTGCAAAGTAGGCAGCAAATAAGCTAAAGCCTTATCCCTGAGGTCTGGGTCTTCTGCTAAGTCCTAGAGCTCTCCTGCACTGGTGCAAACCTCAGGATAAAGGAAAAACCTACTTCACTTAACCTGGCTTTTTCTAGCCCCAGCATGAAGGTACTGTGGATTTTGGATGTGTGACAAATAAAATGAAAGCTGCACTTTGTGGGCTTGCCACATGGCTTGCCAAATATATGAAAAGTGTTGCTTGTGGACTTGTGATTTCAGATGATGCGAGCATCACGGTATGAAGCTATTTCTGTCTCTAACCAGAACTGTGCTTCGTTCACCTTTATGTAAACCATCTACTGGTTTTGCTGGAAACACATCAGCAAATTCCAAGTTTAAACTGTATAAAATGTTCAACATAAACATACCTATAGTGTGGTTTAGGAACACACATGGTCCAGTCTAAACCCCTTGACATAAACATACCTATAGTGTGGTTTAGGAACACACATGGTCCAGTCTAAACCCCTTGATTCCTTCCACTGTATATATAAAGTTTCATAGATCAGTACATCCTCTCAATAGTTTGTTGATATTAGAAACTAGGGGTTTTTAAAGGTATCCTCATGTCAATAGCTATATGTAGAGATGGCAGAAGAAACTTGATTTGAAATTTTACTAGTTCTGTAAAAGTAAAGTTAATAAGATTATTGCTTTAATAATTTGGTTTAATGTAAATGTTATATAAAATAAAACAGCAATCCTGATATGTCAGAGGAAAACATACTGCAGTTACAAAACCATAATTTGTGACTTTAAGACTTTAAAATATTCAACATGACTTGAGCCATATGTGGTTTTCACAAATGTGCCATGACTTAACAAATGATAACTTAAAGCCGATCCAAGCAATGTTTGGTTTTAGTGGCTTTCTCTTTCCATCTTGAATGAACAAGTTTAATTACACATATGGCAGTTAAGTAAAATCATCTAAATAAGCATGCTTTCCCCATTATTGTTATTCAAATACTATTTACTGCATTTGCAGTCAGCTGTTTTGTTTTTATTTTTTTTTACTGCTGGTCTAGTGCTGGTTTAGCTTGACAGCTATTCTGAAAAACGTTTCTGGGTAAGCTGGTTGACCAGTATGCCTACAAAGCAGCATTATATGGTGGTGACAATTATACCCACCACAGGAGCATCTAGTTTGTCCAAAACATAAAATATGTTGGTCTTTTTAGGGCTTAAAGTGCCTCTATATAAGCCAGTAAAATCACAGCATAGCATCCAGGCCTACCTCCACTTATCTTGGTCAGGGTTACAGGGGAACCTTGGATTCTGTCCTACAATTCACTTGGAGCAGGCAGAGATACACCCTGGATATATATATATATATATATATATATATATATATATATATATATATATTCCAGCCCAAGGTTTTTAAGCAGATCTTCAGGAACGCTGACACATGAGTTACAGAAGCTGCAGCACTAAAGTTTTTTGACAAGTGTCCAGCTATGTTAAAATAAATTATATACTTATTATATATCTAGAACAGCTCCTGTGGCTCAGGTGTAAATGCCAGCTGCTTGAAACAACTGTTCCTGAGGAGCTGCATTTGAACCCCTGCCCAGGCTTACAACACTCACACACTCATACATACACTAGCACCACTTTAGCTTTGTCAGTTAACCAAAGCATGTTTTTGGACTGTGGGAGAAAAATGGAGCACCTGGAGTAAACACACAGACATGGGGAGGACATCTAGACTCCACACAGAATTCTCCACCTGAGATTGAACTCAGGACCTTCTTGCTTTGAGGTGCTATCCACCGAGCCGCCCTTGGATTAATTCAAATTATATTATTTCTTATGAGAAAAGCAATAATTTTTCTCATTTTTGGGCACTCAGCATGACTTGTGGAATGGTCTGTTTCAGATTTTGGCACCATACCTATTTATATCTATTTGTATCTCTAGTATTTGTCTAATATTTGAGATATTCACCAAGATTGCAGATAACATAGATAACTTGTAGCTTGAACGAAAAAGAAAACATTTATGAAGATAACCTGCCAAATGAGAAATGGTTTGCAAGTTGTTCTGCATCTCTCCATGACCAGAGAAAATCAAGAGGATTTATTTAGTACAGATTAAATGGATTATGGTATGAAATAGAGTAAGTGTCTCCAGGTTAATTCACCTCAGATGGGGAAGGGGTGGCTGGCAAAGTCAAGTCAAGTCAAGTCAGATCTATTTATATAGCGCTTTTTACAATGGAGCATTGTCTCAAAGCGACTTTACAAGTTTAGATTATCTCCTAATAACTACGCCCAATCCCAAATTGAGCAAGCTTAAGGCGACAGTGGCAAGGAAAAACTCCCTAAGTGGGCATTGTGGCAATTAATAACTGTGCAGTTGCACCAAAGGTACATCCTGCCTGGCCAACAAACATCCTGACCTGAAGTTTCATTAAATCAAAGCCAGAAATCACAGTTTGATTTCTACTTAGAAGTCAGATCCAACAAACAACAGTTAAAACATGCCAGGATTATGCTTTTTGGACCCTGACGGTCATAATGGGCAGCTTACTCTAACTGGTCATAACAGGTAGTTGAACACAGCAACGGCAAAACTACTCGCCATTCTGAAATGCAGCTCAAACCTCACCAGTTTGACGCAGACAAGGATTGCTTCCAGTTACAGTGAAAATTTGGGATTAGCAATCTAGCAATTTAGCAATCTGTAGTAATCGTATGTTCAATGTTTTGGTACAGTTTTTTGGTTGATATCTGCTTTAAAAGATCCATAATGCAGATGCCTCTGTGGCTGTCCTCCATACTACCCCCAATCCTCTCTGTCAGGCCTTCCCTCAGATACAGCACTGTCTCCAAAATAGCACACGGCACCACCCACAAGCACAGTTAGCACGGGTTTTTAACACTGACAGATGTTCTGCAATATGGGTTTGGGTGAGCAAATGGGTGGCAGAAGCTGCACTAAGTAAGAACAGTATGCATGGTTAACCAGTTAGCTCAAGTCCTCACTAATTTACTGTGAGTAAAGACCAGAATCCACTTTATGATATGCAACACTCATACTCTTTGAAGCCATTAATGGAACATGTCTAAGCTTACCAAATTATACCTTATCTTTCTAACTAGGCTCCTGGAGAAAAATGGGCCAAACCCCAAATTAAAAAATGATATGCTTTTAATGATCTCAACAGCAAATAATTGGTCAAGAATTAAATAATTAATTCAAGAATTAAACAAATAGATAAAGTAACTTAGTATAGGAGAGTATAGATAGTATAGTAGAGGAGAACTTTCCATTTGATCTCCTTAAATATCTCCTTAAGTATTTGTGTGAAAACTTGTGTACAGCTTTCAACAGAAAATGGCTCAATGTTGTTCCACTCAATGATAATGTCTTCAAACATATGCCAAGTACACAGTTAGTTTGTGTTCAAAGTGAGACCAAATATTCTCTGTAGGGTTCAAAACCTAGACTCTGATGATTGCAAAACATGAGCCTGATGGAGTTCTTTTCAAGTCATTTCTTGGTGGTCTTCACAGTGTGAGTAGGAGCATTGTCTTAATGTGTTAGAAAAATAATGTGTTTGTTCCTCTTTAGAAAACAACTTTTGTCATGTCAAGTCTTGTCAAATTTATTTAGATGGTGCTTTTTACAACACAGCATTGTCTCAAAGCAGCTTTACAAATATATTGGCTCAAAGCCTTAGCTGAGCAAGCCTGAGGAAACAGTGACAAGGAAAACTCCCCAAACATTATTAAACCTTGGGAGGACCAAGACTCAAATAGGGACCCATCCTCCTCATCCAGAATGTTAAATGTAAGAATTAAAGAACATATGTAAAGAGAAAATACTACTTAAAATTAAAATAAAAAATAATATACAAAATAATAAAATAGAGAATAAAAACTACAGCATATAAAATTTAGTATAAATAGATGGAATATTGAATATAATAGATTAAGGAATGAGCGAGTTCGGACAGTTAGTCCAATAAAAATGAGTCACAGTAGGTTCTTGTGTCCTCGATGGGATTGTGGGAAGCAAGCCTTCCTTATAATATTTTCCTGTACTCCAAATCATTAATTGACATTTCACAGTAAAGCAGTTTACTAGCAAAAGCAACTGAAAAGGCTCCTCACACCATGCCACCCATACCTCAATAGTAGCAGAGATGCATTCACTGTTGTATGTCTTCCAGATCTTCAAAGACACCTTTCATAAATTGTGATTCATCAGTTCACACAAATCTGCTGAACCATTCTGTATCAAACTTTCCATATTCTGTTATGGTCCAGGCATCCCAAGCCGGAGGGCGTCGCCGGCCGCACTGCTATAAATAGCCCTTCCTAAATGCCGCCCGCCGGCGCACTATCGATCATTATAAGCGATATCTTCCGCATTTAGAATAGATCTTCAGTAGCAATTCTCGTAAGGGCTTACTGGTACGACTGGTTCGAAAAGCGGATCAGCCGAGTAGAGCTCGGGAGACTCGAGGTAACTATGCCAGGGAATTAGGTAGGAAAAGGGACAGACAATCGCTACTGACCTCTCATAGTTCCGCTGCGCTCCTCCGCAGTCGCTCGCCGCCGCCAATCGGTCCTCCTTCTCGCTCCCCCCAGCGCCCTCCGGCTTGCTGCCGTCTCAGCGTTCATTCCTTTCCCCGGGGAAGTCCCTTTTCTTTCAGTTTTTTGTCCGTTTGTTTGGCGCTTTCACCACGTGCAGCGCGGCTGAAGCTTCAGCTAACGCTACGGCTATCCCTGGGTCTCCTTAGAGATCCCCCCACCGCGCATGCGCGGTTCGTCCCCGGGTTTGCTGTTTAGCAATCTTCTTTCGCTTTGTTTAACCCAACCAAACCTAACCGCCCTCTCACGCCAGGAGCGTTTGTTTGTTTGCTTTATATTATTTCCCGTTCCTTCATTATAAGCCCTTTTGGGTGCTCGCTGCCTGTGTTTGAGCCCGTTGTAAACGGCCCCTCTGTTTGCCCTTTCTTACTTGTTCCGCTGTGCCCCCAACTTCTGTCACGGCCACTTGGTGTAGTGGCAACTCACTCGCCACCCAACGCCTTGAAGCCCAGGATCGAATCCCGGCCACATACACTCGCGCGAGTGTCTGGGCCTTCCTCGTTAGGCTCGCATCCGTTCCCCCGCCACTACGCCAAGGCGCGTGTGCTTCTTTTTTTATTTCTTGCAGTCATACTTTGCTTTTCATTTTTCACATTCATATTTCTCCTGCATTTGGGTCCTCCATCCTCACCGCTTCCCCTCGACCAGTACCCCATCCCCTGGTCGAAGCATAACAGTATAGTGCGCCCAATATGGACCCAGCAGGTGCACCTCCCCCTCCACCCCCCCTGACGGTGGGGACTGTGCTCCAGCACCACAGTGTCACCCTTGGTCGGCATGAGCAGCAACTAACGGCCCTGGTGCAACAGGTGCAGGAACTCACCTTGGCGGTTACTCAGTTGACGGCCAAGCTGTCGAGTACACCTCCGCCCCAGGGGCCGCCTACCCCTCCTCCTCCCGCTCTGGCCCCTAGGGCCGTTGCTACAGGGGACACCCCTATCGCCGCCCCCGAGAGGTTCGCAGGGGAAGCGGAGCGCTGCAAGGGGTTTTTACTGCAATGCTCGCTGATGTTCGAGCTGCAGCCCTCCCGCTTTCCCACGCAACGCTCTCGGGTGGCTTATATTATCTCCCTGCTTTCGGGCCGTGCCCTGGCCTGGGCCACGGCCCAGTGGGAGTCGGGCTCTGAGGTCTGCAGCTCAGAATCCTCCTTTTCCCAAGCCATCAGGGACACGTTTTTCCATCCTCATGGCGGGCGGGATGCCGCGGCTCGTCTCACTGAGCGGTTCACACGTTTGGAACGACCCGGCCCTTATGGCCGTCTTCCAGAAGGGCCTCAGTGAGGGTCTCAAGGATGAGCTGGCCACACGCGACCCTCCTGCGACCCTTAACGATCTCTACGCCCTCGCTACTTCCCTGGACACCCGCCAACGCCAGAAGGCCTGGGAAAAGGCCGCCGCCCGCGTGTCTTGGTACCCCATTTGGCCCGCTCGGGCTCAAGTCATGTACCCCCCGGCCAGCAGAGATGCCGAGGAGCCCATGGACCTGGCCAGAGCTGGTTCCTCTCCTTCGGGTTCCAGGGCGGGGTCCCCACGCCGGTCGGGAAACGCAAGGGCCGGGACCGGGCGGAAGGCCGGTCCTAGAGGCACCCTTGCCTCCTCAGTCCGGCCTCTTCCTACAGGCCAGTATTGGCCAGGGAGGGGGTCCCCTCAAGGCTGTTCGGGCCCTGATTGTTTCTGGGACCGCCGGCAACTTTATTGACGTTCGCCTTGCCCGACAGCTCCACGTACGGTTGGAGGTCCTCCAGCGGCCCCGGTCGTTTAGGACCCTGGATGGTCGGTCCTTGGACTGCGGTCCCGTTACGCACCAGGCGTGCTTCTTTTTTGTGGGGAAGAAGGACGGGTCCCTTCATCCTTGCGTTGACTACCGGGGCATCAACACCATAACGGTCAAAGACCGTTACCCCTTGCCTTTGATGAACACGGCATTTGAGGCGCTCCAGGGCGCCAGGATTTTCACTAAACTGGACCTCAGGAGCACCTACAACCTTGTCCGCGTTCGGCCGGGGGACGAGTGGAAGACGGCTTTCCTTACACCCACGGGGCATTATGAGTACCTAGTAATGCCCTTCGGCCTTATGAATGCCCCCGCCGTCTTCCAGCGTCTCATTAATGACGTCTTGCGAGAGGCCCTTGATTGGTATGTCTACGTCTACCTCGACGACATCCTTATCTTCAGCAAGACTAAGGCGGAACACATCCGGCACATACGCCGTGTCCTCTAGCTTCTCCTTGCCAACTGCCTATTTGTGAAATTGGAGAAGTCGGTGTTCCATGTCTCCTCCGTCTCCTTCTTGGGGTTTGTGGTTTCCCATGGGAGTCTGAGCATGGACCCGGCCAAGACCCAGGCAGTGGCGGATTGGCCCTGTCCCTCCTCGGTACGGCAGGTCCAGCGGTTCCTGGGCTTTGCCAATTTCTTCCGTTGGTTCGTCAGGGACTTTGGGACCATCGCCGTCCCGCTCACCTCCCTCACCCGCAAGGAGGCTGTGCCGTTCCGCTGGACGGAGGCGGCAGAACGGGCCTTCCTGGAGATCAAGAGGCTCCTGACCAATCTGCCCGTGCTTTGCTTCCCTGATCCCGAGGACGCATTCGTCGTCGAGGTAGACGCTTCCAAAGTGGGAGTTGGCGCCGTTCTCTCCCAATGATCTGCTCCAGCCCACAAACTCCGCCCCTGCACTTATTTCTCCCGCCGTTTGACACCCGCCGAGCGTCGGGGACCGGGAACTCCTAGCCATTAAGCTGGCATTGGAGGAGTGGCGCCACTGGTTGGAGGGGGCCAAGCACCCATTCCTGGTCTGGACGGACCACAAGAACCTGGCATATATACAGCAGGCCAAACGCCTTAATGCCCATCAGCCTCATTGGTCGCTGTTCTTTGTCAGGTTCAACTTCACGATCTCCTTCCGGCCAGGCTCAAGCCCAACGCCCTCTCCAGGCAGTGGGATCCCCCCGAGGCCCCCTCCGCACCTGATCCCATACTTCCCTCTGCTCGATTCGTCGGAGCCCTGACCTGGGAGGTCGACCAGGTCATCGCCAGAGCTCTCCGCCGGGAACCTGACCCGGGGAACGGCCCGCCAGGCCGCAGGTTCGTCCCTGCTTCTGCTCGGAGGGAGGTCATGCGCTGGGGCCACGAGGCTCCCTTCACGGCACACTCTGGAGGCGGTCGGACTTACGAGTTTCTCAAGCGGACCTTTTGGTGGCCAGGCATGGAGGCGGACGTCAAGGGCTTCGTTGCCGCCTGCGAGGTTTGTGCCCGCAACAAGACCCCCCGGCAGCGACCCAGCGGCCTTCTTCAGCCACTTCCTGTCCCCTCTCGGCCCTGGTCCCACATCTAGCTCGGGGCTGCACTGTCATCCTTCTGGTCGTTGACCGATTCTCCAAGCCCTGCAAGTTTGTGGCGTTTCCCAAACTGCCCACGGCATGGGAGACAGCTGACCTCATCCTCCTCCATGTCACTCGGGTTCACAGCCTGCCTAGCAATGAGGTGCCCGCAATTCACGAGTCCATTCTGGACGGCCTTTTGCCACCTTTTGGGGGCCAAGTCAAGTCAAGTCAAGTCAGATTTATTTATATAGCGCTTTTTACAATGGAGCATTGTCTCAAAGCAACTTTACAAGTTTAGATTATCTCCTAATAACTACGTCCAATTCCAAATTGAGCAAGCCTAGGGCGACAGTGGCAAGGAAAAACTCCCTAGTTCTAGGAAAAAACCTTGGGAGAACCAAGACTCAAAAAGGGACCCAACCTCCTTGGGCGGCGTAGATGATAAATCTAAGAGCGAACTAAAGTCATGGAGTCAAAGTTTGAATAGAATGTGAAGTATGCACATCGACATTAAGTGGCTCGGGTATGATGATAAATCTAAGAGCGAAACTACAGTCATGGAGTCAAAGTTCGAATAAAATGTGAAGTATTCACATCGACATTAAGTGGCTCGGGTATGATGATAAATCTAAGAGTGAAACTAAAGTCATGGAGTCATGGGTCGAATAAAATGTGAATTATGCACAGTGGAGCTCCATCAGAATGAACATCATGTGTGGGGCCGGAAAAACTGCCGGAACACAGCTTGGAGAGAAAAAAACAGAAAATGTAATTAGTTATTGATTAAGAGCACAGTGTTTATTAACAATCACTGATGCCATGTCAATCACTGATGCCAAGTGTAGCATGAGACCCCGGCAGCATTAGCTATAGCAGCATAGCTAGAAAGCTAGAAAGAGGAGAACTGGAAGGAAACACAGCCAAGAGGGATCACATGAGACATTGGCAACCCCACAAGCAGCAGAAGACAGCAACCCAACGTCTCTGATCAGCATAAGACTCTTTGACTATGAACCCCCAGCTCTGCCCCAGCTCTCTATGGGCCACAGCCAGTCTGTCCTCGGGGTTTCACCCCGAGTCCAACGGCCAAACGGAGCGCGTCAACCAAGACCTGGCCACCATGCTCCAATGCCTCACTGCCAGGAACTCCTCCACCTAGTCCAAAAAGTTGCTGTGGGCAGAAATCACCCACAACACCCTACGGCACTCAGCTCTGGGCATGTCGCCCTTCGAGTGTCAGTTCGGGTTCCCTCCGCCGCGCACTTTGTCGGCCGCTGCAAAAGGGCCTGGGTCAACGCGCGAGCACTTCTCCGTCGGACGGCGAATGGACCGCAAACGCTGGCCAGCCCCTTCTTTCCATCCAGATCAGCGAGTGTGGTTGTCTACGCGACACCTTCCTCTCAGAGGGACCAAGGGCAAGTTGGGGCCTAAGTTCGTGGGACCCTTCAAAGTGGTGCGAAGAATCAATCCGGTTACCTACCGGCTCGATCTTCCTCCGGCCATGAGAGTCCACCCCACCTTCCACGTGTCCCAACTCAGGCCCGTCCTGTGTCAGACCCTTACTCCTACCAGTCGGCCGCCTGCCCCTCACATCGTCCAGGGAAGCCCTCGACTCTCGCCCCGTGCAGGGCAGCACTCAGTACTTGGTCGCCTGGGAGGGTTACGGCCCGGAGGAATGCTCCTGGGTTCCCAACCGGCACTTCCTGGACCGGTCTCTCATCCGGGACTTCCGGCGGGATAAGGCCGTCTGAGGACGCCCCTCCGGAGGCGGGGGGGGGGGTACTGTTACAGTCCAGGCATCCCAAGTCGGAGGGCGTCGCCGGCCGCGTCAACATGGCGGCCGCACTGCTATAAATAGCACTTCCTAAATGCCGCCCGCCGCCGCACTGTCGATCCTTATACGCGATATCTTCCGCATTTAGAAGAGATTTTCAGTAGCGATTCTCCTAAGGGCTTACTGGTACGACTGGTCCGAAAAGCGGATCAGCCGAGTAGAGCTCGGGAGACTCGAGGTAATTATGCCAGGGAATTAGGTAGAAAAAGGGACAGACAATTGCTACTGACCTCTCTTCCTCCATAGTTCCGCTGCGTTCATTCCTTCCCCCGGGGAAGTCCCTTTTCTTTCCGTTTTTTGTCCGTTTGTTTGGCGCTTGCACCCCGTGCAGCGCGGCCGAAGCTTCAGCTAACGCTACGGCTATCCCTGGGTCTCCTTAGAGATCCCCCCACCGCGCATGCGCGGTTCGTCCCCGGGTTCGCTGTTCAGCGATCTTCTTTCGCTTTGTTTAACCCAACCAAACCTAACCGCCCTCTCACGCCACAGGGCGTTTGTTTGTTTGCTTTATATTATTTCCCGTTCCTTCATTATAAGCCCTTTTGAGCGCGTTGTAAACGGCCCCTCTGTTTGCCCTTTCTTACTTGTTCCGCTGCGCCCCCAACTTCTCTCACGGCCACTTGGTGTAGTGGCAACTCACTCGCCACCCAACGCCTTGAAGCCCAGGATCGAATTCCGGCCACATACACTCGCGCGAGTGTCTGGGCCTTCCTCGTTAGTCATATTTTGCTTTTCATTTTTCATATTCATATTTCTCCTGCATTTGGGTCCTCCATCCTCACCGCTTCCCCTCGACCAGTACCCCATCCCCTGGTCGAAGCATAACATATTCTGCCTGAAACTTCATTCTGTCCTTGATGTTTTTCCTATACAGCAGACTCACAAGACTGCATATTGTATTGTTTTAAGGCTTGTGATGGGCTGCATCAGCTGTAGCAGATTACCAGCTAATGAGTATTAATGGGAAAAAAAGTCAGAAGACAATTTGGAAGATTTTGAAGAGAGAAATAATTTTGTTTTTATATCAAACATTTTAATCTTTGCATGAGTTTATGTTTGTCTGAATTTCCATTTCCAGCTTTTCCTTCCTGCACCCCAGCAGTCTCAACAATGCATTTTCTTAGTTCTTGCTAAATTTGTTGACCAGTGACTTGTTCACAATTTTCTTTTCATTCTTCTTTTTTTTCAGGAGTGTACATACTTCAAAACAGAGCTTTTTATTCACTATGTAATAAAAGCACTTTGGATGAGTTGCGCTACATTCATTTCTAGGAATTGCCCTTCATTCATACTGCAGATATGAATGAACACAATCCTGATTCATCAAAGAATTGATGGTTGTACACAAACAATGCTGTGGGGGAAAAATGCCTTCTCTATGAACTTATGCATATTTTCTACACTGAGTATGGTCAGCTTCTGAGACTAGCAAAAAAAAATGGACAATTTTTTTTGTTGGACAAGGTTTCAGTTATGCAATATTTAGGTGTGAAAAGCGTTTCTCCACCCTGAATGAGTTAAGGAGGATTAGCCGTTTAAGTATTTAGTTAACGAGTGGCCCCCGCCCAATATAAATCTAACTTTATCCCTTATGATCAAAGTGAATTTGAGAGCGCACAGGCTGTAAAGTCAGGCACATCATACCACAAAGGACGGAAATCCATGGAACCTCTGCAAAAAGTCTGGAAAAGGTTATAAAGTCATTTCTAATGCTCTGGCGCTCGACCGAACTATGATCAGATCCATATTGTCCATATGGAGAAAGTTTGAAATAACTGGAATTGACCCTCTCAGGAGTAGCCAACCTGCAAAACACAAGTTGATCTAAAAATACTGTATTTTCACTGTATGTATTTTTACTCCTTTCCAAACATCAACATGGAAATTCAAACTCCTCCAAACATGCCTACAGAGCAGAGATCTTCAGTCGTATCTGCAAAAAAGGAAACTGCTGTGGCTACAGGTTTTCGTTCCAGTTAAATAAGAGCCATGTCTAGTGGTCGTTTAAAGACCAATTTCGACTAGTGAAATCAGGTGTAGCCCCTACTTGTTTGGAACAAAACCATACAACAACCATATACACCCTCTGCAAATAACAGTGAAGTCATTCACATTACACAGAACGTGTGTATATACAGTACCAATCAATATTTTGGACACACATTCTCACCCTGTGTTTTTCCATATTTTTTTATGTTTTATACATTTTAGATTAATATTGAAGACATCAAAACTGAAGGAACACATATGGAATCATGTAGTAAACAATAAAGTGTTAAACAAACCAGAATACGTTTTATACTTTAGATTCTGTGTTTCAACCATACCTCTGCACAACAAAGCTGATGGTTGCAAACACATTAAGAAGACATGAAAGTCCTCGAGTTAACACTTGACAATGCCCACCTGTTAATTGAAATCCTTTCCAGGTGATTACCTTATAAAGCTGATTTGAGAAAATGCCAAGAGCGTGCAAAGCATATGTGGCCCATCATTGTTTTGACATCTTCAATATTAATATTACATGTATAAAATAATATAAATAAAAAAAGAAAAAATATTGAATGAGTCCAAGGTGTGAAGGTGTAACCAAATTTTTTACTGATAATGTGTGTGTGTGTGTGTGTGTGTATATATATATATATATATATATATACACTGATTGTGCAAGTTCTCCTACTTAGAAAGATGAAAGAGGTCCGTAATTTTCATCATAGGTACACTTCAACTATGAGAGACAAAATGAGAAAAAAATCCAGGAAACCACATTGTAGGATTTTTAAAGAATTTAATTGTAAATCATGTTGGAAAATAAGTATTTGGTCAATAACAAAAGATCAACTCAATACTTTGTAACATGTTGGCAATGACAGAGGTCAAACATTTCCTGTAAGTCTTCACCAGGTTTGCACACACTGTGGCAGGTATTTTGGCCCATTCCTCCATGCAGATCTCCTCTAGAGCAGTGATGTTTTGGGGCTGTCGCTGGGCAACATCGACATTCAACTCCCTCCAAAGATTTTCTATGGGGTTGAGGTCTGGAGACTGGCTAGGCTACTCCAGGACCTTGAAATGCTGTTCATTCTTCCCTTATCAGTCATCCTGTCATCTTTGCAGAAAAACAGCCCCAAAGCATGATGTTTCCACCCCCATGCTTCACAGTCGGTATGGTGTTCTGGGATTTTTGCTCATCGTTCTTATGATCATTTTGGCCCTACGGGATGAGATCTTGTGTGGAGCCCCAGATCGAGGGAGATTATCAACCTGCTTGCCTATTGTAGATACACTCTTCCCAGCCTGGTGCAGGTCTACAATTTTCTTCCTAGTGTCCTTCGACAGCTCTTTGGTCTTGGCCATGGTTGAGTTTGGAGTCTGACTGTTTGAGGCTGGTGACAGGTGTCTCTTGTACAGATAATGAGGTCAAACAGGTGACATTAATACAGGTAATGAGTGGAGGACAGAAGAGCTTCTTTAAGAATATGTTACAGGTCTATGAGAGCCAGACATCCTGCTTGTTTGTGGGTTACCAAATACTTATTTTCCACCATAATTTACAATTAAATTCCTTAAAAATCCTATAATGTGATTTCCTGGATTTTTTATTCTCATTTTGTCTGTCATATGTAGTAAACCTAAGACCACACTTTAAATTGATTAATTTTTAATGAATAAACGGGGCACCACCGGATCGTTTGTGGGCTGGTGGATCTGGAAACCAGTTGAAAACGGAGCAGCGAAATTGATAAGTCTAGGTCTGAATAGTGAATTCAAAGTTATGTTTCTCGACCTTTGTATGAATGAAACTCTCTCACACCAGGTGGTAAATTCAAAAGGTTATAACAAGTTTATTAACTACAAACAAGGCAATACCAACAGACTATCTGATGTAATAACATATGTATCACAGTATTAAAATCGGGAAATGATGGCAAACGTACATATATCACAGTATTAAAATCAGAAAACAAGATGACTGTATGTGTAACTTATCGCACCGTAATAATTACCCAGAGTCGATGTTATGAACTAGTTTGTTACGACGTAGTGAGTTATTACTTAAACAAATTACGTTGAACGTGAATAGTATGGTATAAGCTAAATAGATGTGGATGAGTCTACGTTGAAGCATGGTTTAAGATCAAATGCAACGTTCGAGAATCAGGGACCCAGAAAAGCCATAAACGGTACTCGCCTGGAAGGCCACTCGAGTGGTTCGGGGCATTCAACCCTGGCCCGGCCGTCCAAAAGGCACTATTTTGGGGAGCGCTGGTGTCTGTCTTTCGATGCACACCTTCGCTCTGAAAAGGCCTCTAAGCGGCTTAGCTCTTTGGTTTCTTGCCGATGGCGTGACCACGTTAACTTGAGGTGACTTGAGATGGCTCACTTCCCAGTTTAGGCTGCAGGCGTTCACGATTCCTCGACGTTTTGCGTGCGTACAACTCAGAATTTATCTTGGACACAGATAAAGGTGGAGTTGACGCGTTTCTAGCACCACGAGCTTCAACAGACTTTAAAAAACTTAGAATCTACGATGTAGTCGAGAGTGAAGGAGATCTTGGCTGGTTGGTCTTTCAACTATCTTCTAATTCAGCAATACTGAACTACTTAAGACTGCTGGACACAGGAAACTTAACGTAAAATAAACGTGAAAACTTGAGCAAAACGAATAACAAAAAGTCTGACACAAAAGTTGCAACTTAGAAGACAAAAGAAAAGCACAAAGACTCGAAGCTAAGCTTACCATGCGGGTTCCTTTGTATGTTCCTTGATCGTGGGCGGCCGGAGGCGGGGGCACAAGGAGTTGCCCTGACTTAGCCAATGAAAAGCCGACTCATCAGTAAACCCCTCCTATTGTGGTTGTGTCTTATTTCACCATGAGCTACAGACTTTCTAACTTGGATTAAATATATTCCTACATATCTAAGGTGATTAAAAGTATCACATAATAACCAAAAATCCTCAAAGTTACAAGTTTAGTTGCAGAGCTTCGTTGTAAGGTTCAAATGATCAACAGCACCTTGAATTGATAACCTAGAACATCGTTAAATCATTCTAACTACAGCACATACATTTGCTATTCCTTAAACAAATAATAATACGATCGATACAAGATGTAGGAAAAAGTATATTTTAAATAACAACTTCATTTCTGTTCTTTTATAAGTATGAACAAGTATTAAACCCGAGCGATCGATACATATAGATAAAACAGCTGTTATTTCTAATCATAACCATTAGTATAGCACAACTGGACCATATCACGTATAAAACTGATCATTATACTAAAACATTAACCAAATAGAGATGAAAATACACGACAAATAAGTAACATGCATATACATACGATTATATATGTGGGTATGAAAAATATCCCTGATCAAACCCTTTGTATGAATTAGCTAAATACATATGGGTGTATTTAGATTTACTATGAAGCAAATATCATGTGTTATCTAATTGAGAGGTTCCGGTGAAGATGATCTTATAAGTAGGAGAAGTTGCAATCAGTGGCTGACTAAATACTTTTTTGCCCCACTGCATACGTACATATATACAAATCTTATATATATATACACTATATATTTATATATATATATATATATATATATATACATATATCTCTATATATATACATATATATATATATATATATATATATATATATATAT